>ML814067.1:72966-88235 GCA_009831015.1 Picea engelmannii | reverse complement strand
CCACACTGTGTTAATGGTTAGGGTGCGGACATGTTTCTAAAGGAGGAAAATGAATAAGTTCTCGATCCTTCTAGAAAGAATCTTCTAGAAGGGTGAGTTGGAGTTCGAATGGTTGGCAAAATACTGACTTTCCAGATATCTTGAGATCATTCCCTATCCAAGTAACTAATCAATCTTCTCCTATATATTGAGGAGATTACTTATGGAAATGGTTAAGTAAAGCACAAGCATAATAACAAGAAGAAGCAAGATAGCTAGAGATTTTGATTGGAGAACTGGTGCAAGACTGTATGGAGGATTGAAGCTACAGCAACAAGAGACTACAAGTAATCATATGTGGTTGAACTTCTTCATGCATGAGAAAGTGTGTGTGTCAGAGCTAGGAGCCATTGAAAGGAGATCTACGACATCAAGGCTCAGGTTCTATATTTCTCTTTCAGTTAATGCAATACATGAATATGTCCCTTTCCCATAATGATGATGTCATCTTATTACATGATTCCTTGATCACATGTATAGACTAGATATTGAATATATTAATGCCTTTGCTGTGATTGGTTTGTGTTGTTGTGATTGGAACGACACAAGAGCATCGGAGCAGAGAAAGGAACAACATAGATTAAAGGAGAGCGTCCATAAGGTATGTCCACTATCCATTTCTCTTAGTTCATTCAATATCGAGATCTAGGGAAAGAGTAGTATTCTGTTACGGTTTGTTCCAGATCCAGGTGGATCTGGGGAGATTGGTTTGTGTCCGCACTCACGAATTTATCCATAAACATGGTGGGATTAGTATGTGAATATGCAACACATTGATGAGAATAAAGTGACTTGGAGAGAGTTCAAGAGGTATTTCCAGAATAAATTCTTAACCAAGTGGTACTATGACAGGAAAATGAAGGAGTCCTTCAAACTCAATCTTGGGAGCATGACGATAGACGAGTATGAAAGGAGATTTTTAGAGACACTAAAATATGTACCTTTTATCAAGGATGAAAAAGTGAATATTCAAAGATATTTGAGTGGATTTCCCTCAATTATTAGTGACAAGATATAGTATGATGACCCTTAGAAGTTGGAAGAAACCATAAGGTGCGCTAAGTGTCTTTATCAATAAAAAAGGGGAAGACCAAATTTCCAAAAGGCTTGGGAAGATAAGATGAAAAGAAAGATGGAACCGAGGAAGAAGGGAGTTAAGCCACCATTTTTTAGAAATACTACGTAAGGACATACGACTCTCCAGGAGCCCAGAATGTCAGAAATAGTGGGACAAAAGTCAGGGCAACAACCTATTCAATGTTGGGGTTGTGCTAGAAATCATAAGCGCAGACATTTCCCACAAAGAGGTGATAAAAAGATGATGGTGAATAATGTACAATAGTCTATGATAATGGAGGACATGGGTGGAAATGTGGCAAGGATTTACACCACACTAAATAACAAGCAGGATGAGTTTCATTCATAGATGATCGAGGTTTAAGGTAAGATTAATGACCAACCCATTGTCATTTTAATTGACTCAAGACCTAGTCATAGTTATCTAGATCCTAATATGGTGGAAAGATTCCCTCTGTCGAGCAACAATCTTGGAAAACCTTGGTTGGTGCAGTTAGCTACATGAGAAAAAAGGAAAATTAATGAGATGGTTAAGGCATGTCCAATGGAGATGAATGGATTGTGCACCAAGGCTGATTTTGAATATTATACATTTGGGCTCACATGATTTCCTCATTGGTATGGATTGGTTGGATGAGAATCATGTTGTCCTGGATTGCTACAATAAGAAATTTACTTGTCTAGATGATAAAGGAAAATTGAGATCAGTTCAAGGAATTCCAAGAGTTGTGACTATTAGAGAAGTTTCATCTTTGTAGTTGAAGAAAAGCTATAGGAAAGGTTGTCATCTATTTGCAACGCACATGGAAGAGGAACCTAAGTATAAAGTTCCAATTGTGTAAGACTACGTATTACTGAAAGAATATGAGGATGTCTTTAAAGAGATACTAGGATTTCCTTCGAAACAAGATATTGACTTCTCTATAATTATGATGTCGGGAGAAGCACCTGTATCCAATACTCCTTATAGGATGAGTATGCCAGAGTTAATGGAGATGAAGATGTAACTTTAAGAGGTTTTGAAGAAGGGGTATATATTCCCAAGTGCATCTCCTTGGGGTGTCTCGAATTTGTTCATGAAGAAGAAGGATGGTATGTTGATACTTTGTATCGAATTCAAGCAGTTGAACAAGGTAACAATGAAGAACAAGTATCATTTTCCAAGGATAGATGACATATTTGATCAACTGGGAGGCATGTGAATATTTTCCAAGATAGATCTCAGATTTGGTTATCACCAGGTGAGAATTAAAGAGCAAGACATCAGTAATACTTCCTTAAAAACAAGGTGTGTTCATTACGATTTCACGGTGGTACCATTTGGGTTGTCAAATGCACCAGTTGTCTTCATGTGTTTAATGAACAGAATTTTCATAAATTATTAGGATAAGTTTGTCATCATATATTTGGAATACATCCTTATTTACTCAAAGTATGAGGAGGAGCACAAGTAACACTTGAGGATGGTGTTGCAGGTGTTGAGGGAGCATCAACTTTAGGAAAATTTGAGCAAGTGTTTATTTTATCAGTGACATATTCACTATTTGGGTCATATCATTTCAGAGGAAGGAATAGTTGTGGACCCAACAAAGATAAAATCCATTACGAAATGGACAACACATGTCATAGAAGTGAGATTAGGGTCTGGCAGGGTACTATAGAATTTTTATTCAAGGATTCTCAAAGATTTCACATCCAATCACATCCCTGCAAAAGAAAGGTGTGTGATTTGAATGGACTTTGAGTTGTGCAAGGAGTTTCCAACACTTGAATAACCTGTGAACAAGTGCACCAATTTTGAGAATTGTTGATCCTCATGCAAACTTCGTTGTGTGAACGAATGCATGCAAGGAAGAAATTAGTGGGGTCCTGAGTCAAAATGGACATGTGGTATGCTACAAATCAAGGAAGTTGAAAGAGCATGAAATTGTCTATGCTACGCATGAATTAGAATTGGAAGCCTTAGTGCCTACTTTGAATATGTGGTGGCATTATCTCATTGGTAAAATATTTGAGATGAGAACATACCATTGCGTTCTGAAATATTTGTTTGGACAACCAAGTCTAAATGCTAGACAAAACAGGTGGTTAGAGTTCCTCAATGAGTATGACTTCGAATAAATCATATTAGAGAAAAAGAGAACAAAGTGGCTGATGCACCCAACAAGAGGATGCATGAAATGCATGCATGCCACAACCATTAGCATGTACCAAACAGATTTTTGCATTTTTTTTTTGGAAGTTTCCAAATCAGATATGCTTTATATGGATATAAGTGCAACTTTACAACAATGTATGTCGCAATGGAATTTGGAAGGTTATGAGCTAAGCGAGGATGTGATCCTCGTGTATAGATGCAAAGTCTTTGTGTCAAACGATAAGAAGTTGAAGAGCCTGATTTTGTCAGAAATGCATAAGGTTCCTTATGTTGGAAATCTAGGTTATAAGAAGACAATTGTCGCAGTCAAGAAGCAATACTTTTGGCCAGGTATGAAAAAGGAAGTTGTGGATTTTATTATGATATCTCTCGAATTTCAAAAGGTCAATCCTGAGCACAAAAATCCAGCTGGTTTGCTGCATCCTTTTCCCATTCCTGAGTGGAAGTGGGAAGTTGTAACAGTGGACTTCATAACTAATTTTCCTAGAACAAATAAGCATCATGATTCTATTATGGTGGTGGTGGACAAGCTTACTAAAGCTGCTCATTTTGTTCTAGTGAAGTCAAATTACAAGGCACCCGACGTTGCTGAGATATACATGCACAGAGTTACTAAGTTGCACGATGTACCTAAGACAATTATGTCTGACAGAGATTCCAAGATCACCTTGAACTTTTGGAAAGGGATATTCAAAGGATTTGGAAAAGTATGAATTTCAGCACAACGTATCACCCTGAGTCAGATGGTCAAAATGAGAGGGTAAATTGGGTGATTGAAGACATGTTAAGGATGTATGTGATGGATAAGACATCAAAATGGGAATACTATCTTTATTTGGTAGAGTTTTCTTACAACAATGGGTATCAAGCATCTTTAAAGATGAGCCCTTTTGAGGCACTTTATGGTAGAAAGTGCAACACGTCAGTGAGTTGGGACAACCTTGCAGGCCGCACAGTGTGGGTCAGATCTACTTTGGGGAATGGAGGAGAAGATGGTAAAGATAAGGAATAATATAAAGGCTTCCCAGGATAGGTATAAAAGCTATGTAGATAATGGTGGAACCCACATAGAGTTTAAAGTGGGAGATCATGTATTCTTAGAAGTAAAATCTAGGTGTAGTTCCTTGAAGTTGGGAAAGTGTTCTAAGTTATCGACATGCTACTGTGGGCCATTTCAAATATGGTAGAGGATTGGTCTTGTCACTTATTTTCTTGCATTTCATATGTTCTTATGTCTTCATAATGTTTTCCATGTGTAATTACTTAAGAATTATGTACCTGATGCTAATCAAATTACTGATTGGAATGTGATTTAGGTGGATCCAGAAGGAGTATTTCAAGTGCGACCAGTTTGCATATTGGATCACAAAACCAAGCAACTCTAGAATCGATTCATGGAACTGGTAAAGGTCAAATGGACCTGGTACAGTCCCAAGGATGCGACCTAGAAGTGTGAGGATGCTATGTGAGAAGGGTATCCTCATATTTTTGAAAAAGATTGAAGTTTTTTATGAACATATGTATATGATGCACTGAGGACAATGCATAAATAAGGGGGAGGGGATTGTAATGTACCTGATCCAGAACCCTTTGTAATTGTACATATAGGTTGATGATCCAATTGGTATCAAGTGTAAATGTAATGTACATATAGGCTAGTGAGCCATTGACACCTAGATTTTGGTGTTGTGTGCATCTGAGCAAGAGTGTGGAGAATTGTTATAAAGATAGGGTGCACACATTTAATGTGTTGCATGCACCTGGGCAAGTGAATGATAATGACTAGAAGTGTGTAGGGATACATATATGTGTGTGTGTGTGTGTGTGTGTGTGTATAACTGGATATATATGAGGCTGGAGAGCTTGTATGATTATGAGGCTAGTGAGCCTGGATGCATATAGTCCAACATTCCTATCCATGTAAATATAATCATTAATATTAATATAATATTACACCATTGCACGCAGAATGACTTAGACGAAAAGAGAGGGGGGGGGCTAATCTAGTGAAAAAGGGAAAATGGGGCGAGTCGTAAGTCTTTGGGAATATTTTAATAATATTTTTGGAAAAGTGTAATCTGGATATGTTTTTATCCTAGGTTCCTAAGGGTAGAGAATAGGTCACCAAGTTCCTTAAATATACTTTTGAAGGTTACAAGTGTCAAATGGAAGGAATGAAAATATAAATTGTTGGACTTAGTGTATTTTGGGGGATTATTCAGAGAATTTTTGGAGGAGAATGGATGTGGCAAGATCTCATGAGAAGAAGGGAGTCAGACTATATGAAAAATTTGATTATTACCTTATCTCCATAGATAATATTGTAAGGCGATGTGGGATATAATCTGAGTGATTTTTGAGGAGACGGGTTGATATACTGTGGGAAGTATCATTAGGTGAGAGACTGGATGATTTGAAGTGGTTGTCAGACATGTGAGGATACTCTCCAGGTGAGAGTATTTGTATGAATTGTTCCTTGGTGCATTGAGCATTGGTCACAAGGCTTGGAGACTTCATGTCCGACATGTTACTGGTAACCCTATGAAAGGATTTGGGGTAGCCAAAAGACTATGGAGTAGAGAAGGGGCACACTTCCTTGGGTGTGACAGGTGCATGGGGAATGAGGGATTGTGGGCTAGTTGCAACAATGGGTAACTTAGGATTGACAAAATCTGTTGAGAGTCAGACCTTAGTGTGTAACTAGAAGTCTTTTTTCCCTGAAGGAGTTAAGCCCCAGCTTGGGGGTGACCGATTGTTGAAATATTTTAAACAACACCGTTTATGGTTGGGAGGAATTTCTGAGTCAAGGCCGTAGTTGGTGACTTTCATAAAATATAAGTGTTTTTAATGTACTTATTGTGTTTACTGCATGCTTTTTTATATATGTTTGACATGGGTTAATTCTTGTATGTTGTTTCATATAAGTATTTTCTATTATTATGTTTAATTTTTCTTGCACCTATAAGTATGGTTCTTATAGCCTGTATTTGTAGTTGTGCATGGATGTGATAAATATGGATAGTTTGGCTAGTTGAGTGAACCTTGCGATTTTGGTTATGAGTAATAAATAAGAGGATTGAGTGGCTAGGTGCACATGATTGTATCCTATGCACATAAAGATGATGGAATTCATGTGTGCATTTAAGGAAATAAACCCTTCTCATAGTGAAATCAGAAGTGGCAAATTATAACTCGAGAGATGTGTGCGCAGTTTTGTTGTGTGATCAATATGCTAGTGTGCATAATTGGTGTGTGCAGTATTGAGTTACTTCCGCTGCTTAAGGTTGTAATGAAAAGAGAATGTTGGTTTCACTTTTATAAGTTATGTGGCGTGACTAAATCTTGGGATGAACGCATTACTTCAAGTGATACTGCACGAACTTGTGTTAGAGTAGAATCTGTACAGTGAAACTTCAGAGTAACATTGCTTAGTGGTATGATTGGGATGTTACAGTTTGGTTTACTTAGAGCTACAAAAGTTGAGGTTGTGTGACGTGGCCCAACCTAGGGTGGTTGGGGACGTTACACTAAGGCCTAATAAACAAGGTTGATTTTGGAGGAAAAATTCTCCTACATCATGTTGCATCTTAAGGTGACATAGAGTAATATCATATCATAGCAATTGGACACAAGAAATAATTATATATAGAAAAAATGACAATAAACTATATATAAAGCTATCCATCTCTCTCTCTCTCTCTCTCTCTCTCTCTCGATCTCGATATATATATATATATATAATCAACGAAGTATAGAGAGAATATTTCATGATAATATCCTCCATGAAATTGACATGTACAATGGCCTCCATCAAAACATAACAAGTATTCCCCCAAGTCAAGATCGATGAGGATCACATGAACTAGGATAACATTACATATTTTTTCCATGTAAACACTCCTAACTAAACTCTATTGCATGGCCAAAAGTCTCAACCCCTCCCAAATAATTTCTTGAAGATCCCCCCCGGCGGGATAAAGTAATGAATGTGCTATGTTAATGTAGTAAGTATTGTAGGATAATTACACCATGTATGAGTTATCTCCCTTAGGCTCTCCCTAGACCTAAGACAAAATAAAGATACAAATGGTGGACCTTCCTAGATATAAATCATACATTGAAATGACCTATAAGTGAATGGAATAAATGGCTTAACTGACCACCTGATGGTTGTCCTTGCACGCTCTATTTTTTTTCTTTCTTGAAGATGTCCTTCGCTCTTGTCAACATGGATCTACACACATGAAGACACAAAAAAAAACCTTTCACAAGATTAAACGTATCATGTGTATATTTATTATAGATCTAATGATATAATATGAAAATCCTAATTTTCTTCAAAGATCATGATAATCATACACAATCAAATAAGGGGGAGATTCACATGAATATTCTATTGAAAAAATGACACAATTTACAACTTACAATCTGATAGCCTGATGAATCTCTATCTAAACTCCTTACACAAGCTTTGTGATTAATATGATAGTATACACTTAATTTCTCTTTTCCTCCCCTTTTTTCCCATGAGAGACCCTCAATATATAGGATAATGGAGATAAGATGAAGGATAAGTATTAGGCACTAAATATAGAAGGATTCTCGAGGTTAGATTACAAAAAATATGAGCTTTCATCTCATCTCTTGGTAACTAATGCTAATTTAGGAGTAACAGACTCGATCACACCCTGCATTCTTGCAGAATGTGACCGGTTGTGCTTTGTAAGAAGATAATGAGCAACCATCAACTTTGGTCATGGGATGTAAAGGGACAACCTGCGACCAGGGAAAAAGGTGGTGTGTACTCAAGGGAAAAATGGCATGATTTAGTGTCTTAGAATACTAACCTAGAGATGATTCCCATCGGGTGATCAGGTGGAAAATAATTGTATAATAGATGCCCCTTAAAGTGCGAGGTCAAAAAAGGTGTTTAATGGCCAAAATAATTTATGAACTAATCACAAAGATTTGGGTGAATGAAGATGGGAAGAAACCATCATTAGTCCTACATAATATAACATCCCCGAGGTGGGCATACCCATGCTCGATACTAAAAACTAATCATAGCCACCGAAAATAGTACATTATGGATCCATGAATGACACAGAGAATCAGATCATGGCCACGAAAAATTATACTGTGGATCCATGTCACAAGTGAAGACATAGCCATGACCAAGTACACATGTGGATCTATGTCACAACATACAAATCCGTGAGATGGATCGATGCCGGAGTTATCTATGAAGTATTCATGAATAACTCCATCGCAACTTGGGAGGGAATGCTATGAAGGAATGTGGTGGTCCCATCCCAAGGTTTTCATCCTAAATCCAAATGGTATGAATGTAAAACATGCAAATAAATGAGCTAAGGTTAATCATGGTAGAAACTAAATTTAATGTATATCGTTAATAGATGTGAGGTAATCCACTGATGATGATGATGGACCCAAAGATACCTAGTACAATATAGCTAGTGTGAATAAAGGAGTTGAATTAAAACAATTGTAGATTCATTCAACAAGAGATGATGATGTAAACCCATTGCCAAAATGCAAGGGAACCTGCCACTGATGTCTACAAATCCCAGGGTACTAATCAGTTTCTAGATTTCAATCTTGGATAATGATTTGGAGTTGATAGGATGAATTTTTTCGAAGGAGAGCCTTGATGTATCCCCCATCAATCGACATGAAACATATAATAGTAGATGGCATGAAGAGTGTAATGGTAGAGAACAACTTACACAAGGATGGCTGGGATGAATGGGATAAGGGACTGAAACTGGCCAACACGGGCTAACTTCCCTTGAACAAAACAACACAACAAATAACTTGACTGTTATCCCTACAAGAGTCACCTCCCTTAGGATCTTCCTATACCTAAGACATATTAGAGATGCAAACTATAGATTTTCCTAGATCTAAATCATACTTGAAAATATCTACGAGATAAGAGGATGAGAATCATACCCGATACTTCAAATATTGTCCTTTTCCGCTCCTTGGTCATTCACTCCTTTGAATATATCCTTCACTTTCATGAACATGGGTTTTCATACATAGGAAAACAAACAAGTACCTCTCACAAGATATAACATAACATGTGTAAAACATATATCTAATAATACATCACAAAGACACGAAAATATTAACTCCCTATGAAGATTATAATCACCATATACAATCAATATGAGGGGAAAATCATGTGCATCTTCTATTAATAAAGAAAAAATATTACAACTTACATACAAATAGCTTGATGAAGCTTCTCCCAATTTCCTTGCCCAAGCTCTGTAATCTATCTGACATTATAAGTTTACTCTATCTTTTCCTCCCCTTTTCCCATGAGAGGACCTCAATATATAAAACGAAAGAGATGAGATGGTGGATAACTCTTAGACACTCAAAATAATAAGCTTCTCAAGGTTGAATTACAAGAAATATGAGCTTGATCCCATCTCATTGTAACCATTCCTAAATTGAGAGTAACAAACCCAGTCATAACCTACATTCTTGCAAGGTGAGACTGATCACCCTTTGAAAAGGAAAAGGAGCAACCATCAATTTTGGTCACAGGATGTAAAGGGATGACATGCGATCAGGAAAAAAGGTGGTGTATACTCAAGGGAAAAATGGCATAATTCAATGTCTCGGACTACTAACCTCTAGAGGATTCCCACCAGGTGATCAAGTGGCAAATAAATGTATAACATATGCCCCCTAAGGTGTGATGGTAGAAGAGGTGTATGATGGATGAAATACTCTATGAATTAAATGTTATGTAGATTGAGGAGAAGGAAAATGGAAAGAATCTAACATCGGTCCCGCATGATAATAACATCCTCGAGGGGATAAAACCCTTGCTCGATAATAGAAACTAAGCATATACACCAAAAAAATACATTGTGGATCCATGCATGATGAAAATGATTAGATCATGGACAAGAAATAATACATTGTGGATCCATGTCACTAGTGAAGACAAAGACATGACCAAGTACAAATGAGATGACTTGATGCCCGAGTGATCTTTTAATAACTTATGAATAACTCCATTGCAACTTGGGAGTGGATGCGATAAAGGAATGATATGATCCCAACCCAATGTATTCATATCTAACAATGAATGGTATGAATCTACAACATGAAAATAGATGAGCTAATGTCGAGCATGGTAGAAATAGTTTGATTACCAGTCATTAATGGATACCGTTAACAGATGCGATGGAATCCAATGATGATGATGATGAACCCAAAGATACCTAGTACAATATAGTGAGTGTGAATAGAGAAGTTGCAGTCAAACACTCTTAGACCCATTCGATAAGAGCCAATGATATAAACCCACTATTGGATATGCGAGGGAACTTGCCATTGATGTTTGCAAGTGTTAGGGACCTAACCTCCCTAACCCCTCACCTAGGTAGAACAATATAATTCCATGTAATAAAGGCCAATATTAATAAGGCCTAGCAATAAGGAAGAATAAGTCAAATGTAAGAAGACCTAATAGAATCTTTTTCTTCTAGAAGGATCTTCCTCTAGATTGTTCTTTTGGATAGATATATTTAGTATAAATAGGAGTAGAGGGTATGGGAATTGTTGTCTTGGATATTGTTGGCCCTTGACCAAGTTTTGAGGAAACATTTTGTTGGCATGTTTTTACATGAAGAGTGTGCTTGTCATTGATGGAAAGAACAACATCGATGATGGTGAACATGAAAAACATAAGCTTAGGAGGAGAAGCGACCAATATGCAGAGATCAAAGATCGGAAGGAAAAGCGTAAGCTCAGGGTGCGAAGCCTCAACAACCGTTCGGTCAAGAAATTGACCATGTTGATCGTCTAATATTATGAATGTCGGTCATATGAGTGACCATGGGCTTGAGGACCATTTGAGGATAAGGACCATCGGTTTTGGAGAAAATATGATGACCTTTGGATCACCTTAAGTGGAAGGACAAGATAAGCAAGGGATGAGATCTGAGATCTCGATCACCCTAATTTTCGTCAGCGGTCAGATTGAATTAAATGGAAGGATAGGATAAGAAAAGATGGAGATCCGTTGGATTTAATCCAAAGAAAATATGCATCACAGACAGATCGATCAGTTGATCTAAGATATTGATCCAACGAACGTTATTCGTTTCGGGTCTAAATATGTGAGGAGGTTACGCTCTGGAAAAATATCATTTCAAGAATTCAGTTTGAGATTTGAAATCCCCGAAGCTCAGAAAGCTAGAGAGCCAAAATACATTCTTGATCATTGGATCATTCGAATTAGATCTCATTCGTCAGATCCTCTGAAGAAGATCTCAAGCGTTGGATCGTCCAAAGTGAATCTGGTCTGTCTTATTCAGAGCGTAAGTTTGAGATTTGAGATTTCAGAAGTCTGGAGACCCAAAGGAGATCTCGACAGTTGATCGAGAAAGGGGATGCATAATCGTTGATCTGGTTGAAAGGTCAAATTGCCGAAGTGGAGGAAGAGCTGTCGATTGAGAAGGACAGGTGTTCGTGGATCATTGACTCTGGAATATTGGCGCACGGAAGAAAGCAGGGTTTGAGATTTGAAAATCCCGAAGCCCTGATCATGAAATAAATCACAGCCGTTGATTTAGGGAGGTTGGATCTGATCCGCAGATCGTGAAAGAACAAATATGAACCGTCCGTTCAGGAGCACCGTCAAGATTGTGATATTGACGGTCCCATCACATTGTAGGGATTGAAGGTATGCGATATGTAAAAAATTAAGGGCGGGCCACAATTGAAACCAAGGTTTTGGAGAAAGGGTACGTGGTAGTTGGAGATGGATTGTGGGGAGGAAAGAGGTTGATCCAAAACTACTCTTGGATGCGCCCGTAATTGTTCACTTATGTAAGGACGTAGCCCAAGGTCACATGCGACAGGGGGATAACGAGAAAAGAGATCGCGCCCACAATCACGTGGTCATGAGAGACCATCGCCCAAGGTCAAAACCAATGGTCATGTGGAGAGGAACACTGTGCCAGGTGCTAGTTCGTGTATGTAAAGTTCACGAGGACCTGTGGATCAAAAAGCCTCTGTGTGTATAATCCAACGACGTAGATAAAGTAGACAATCTGATCGAAGGGTTGTTGTTTCACTTTGTGGTTTCTTGATCAGTTATGATTTAGTTACACTAACTGAATCATTGTTCCGGGCATTGGAATCATTGTTCTTGAGGGATTTATAGATCATGAGGGTTCAAGTCCCTCTATCCCCACCTAGGTTCATTCCCGAATGACTGATCTATTTTCTTCAATTCCATTCTCACTTCTCGATTATTTTACCTCACTATTTTATTTTTTCATGAAAGGTTTGAGATTCCTGACTCAGGCATTGGAGATTTGGAGTGTAACAGATGATGAGAGAAGGACTAAAGGAAAAATGTCGTGAAAGAGGCAGGTTGTTGTTTCTTGGTAAAACAAGTTGAATTGAATGTGATCAAGAAGACATTAGGAATAGAGCGTGAAAGATGTAGAGATGAAGAACATAAGCTGGACATAGATTAAATGGTGAAAACAACAGACTGTACGAGAAATTAAGCGCAAGAAGATGCGAGAAGGAACACATTGATGTAGGCAGAGTGGAGAAGTGTAGCTGAACAATGATGAGACTGGCAATCCATTGATACATACTATATCATTGTAATAAATTTCAGAAAGAAAATATTTATATACCAAGGTGGTAGGGTGGTTCTAGGGAGGATTGTTGTCCTCAGAGTTTCAATTGGGTGCTTGGATGCAGGGAGTTGTAGTTTCCATCTGGTTGTAGCCATAAAAACCAGGGTGGTAGGGTGGTGCAAGGGAGAACTATTGTTCTTTGTTGTACAGGTTGGTGCTTGTGTGACTGGAAGTTGGTGCTTCCATTCAGTTGGTGCTGGAACACTTAGGGAGTTGGTTATTCCTTCTAGTGGGTGCTAGAGAAACTAGAGAGTTGGTGCTATCAACAATTTGCAGCTTGTAAAACAGAGGTGCTAGCCTCACATTGAGTTGGTGCTCAAAGATAGATGATGTACAGAACATAAAAAGACTACCTATCATTTGAAGAATAATATGTTTTCTCCCTTTATGGGTTTCCTCAGGAATATATGTTTCTATATACTTCATGTGTGTGATTGATGTTGAATACTCTATTGTTTACTTCCCTGAATTATTGTGATCATCATTGAGTGTTCTGTAATGAGTTTAAAATGGGTATAATTGTTTAATCATAGTAGCAACTGATTCACCCCCCCCTCTTAGTTGTCTAACAATTGGTATCAGAGAAAGTTCCTTTTATCTAAGGGTAGATCCTAGAGATTAAACATGACTAGCCATGAAGGAACTTCAACCAATAAGGCCCCCCTATTCAATGGAACAAACTTTTCGTTCTGGAAAGTTAGGATGATAACCTACATAATGGATTTAGGTACAGATGTCTGGGATGTGGTAGAGACTGGTTATGTGAAGCCAATTGTACTAGCTTCTAAGGATGACAAGATAGAATTCAGCTTCAACGCTAAGGCTATGAATGTTGTTTTGAGTGGGCTTGCAGAAGCATAATTTGTAAAAGTTATGCACTTAGAATCTGCCAAAGAAATGTGGGACAAACTCACTAGCAGTTATGAAGGTAACGAGAAGGTAAAGGGTTCCAAGCTTTAAACCTACAGATTATAGTTTGAACAACTAAATATGAAAGAGGATGAAACTGTTGGGAAGTACTTTATGAGAGTTGAAGAAATAGTAAATTCAATGAAAGGACTTGGTGAAAAAATTGAGGAAGTTTCTTTAGTTCATAAAATTTTGAGATCTCTGCCAGATAGCTTCAACCCAAAGGTCTCTGATATAGAATAACTTAATGATCTAAAAGATATGCCTATTGAACAAATCCTAGGAACTCTGACTTCTTATGAGATGAGGATAGGTAAAGATAAACCCACCTCTAGAGAAGCATCATTTAAAGCAGATAAGAATGAGGATTCTGAGCCTGATGAAATTGAAGCAAAATTTGTGAGAAGACTAAAGAAAGGATCAGGCAAGTACCAAGGAAAGTTTCCCTTCAAATGTTTTAATTGTGGACAGATATGTCACTTTGCATCTAAGTGTCCACACAAGAAGAAGGACTAGAAATCTGAAGGTGAAGAGAAGTACAAATCCAAGAGATTTGGTAAAAAGAAAAGTTTATGTGTAAACAATGATGACTCTTCAGGAGACACAGATAATGAATCTTCTTTTGAAGATAAGGTTAATGAATTTATGCTTATGGACAAATATGATTATGATAATAAAACCACAGGAAGTGATGTTAATGATGAAGAAGCCGTGGTTGGCTTGGAAGGAGAACTGATAAGTTCCCTAGAAGAAATTGATAGACTCAGATTTAAGAAGAAAAAGAAAAAAACAATTTTCTGATACAGTTCGAGAAAGACAGTAAAAAACCTGATGAAGACTTTGCCCTGCTAAAAGTGGAATTAGAAGAAGAAAATAAAATAGAGGACATTTTGAAACAACAATTATCAGAGAAGGAGGCAAGATGTGAAGCCTTGGAAGAAGAGGTAGTAAAAAACAGAATAGAGATGGAGAAGTTTAAAGCATTGTATCTCCAAAATCTTCCAAGCATTAAAGACTCAGCATAACAAAACGACATTATGAGAAAACAAATATATCCTTTGTTGAAGACTGGGTTAGGTTATGTAAATGGTTCAAGCAACAAACAACTAGAAAGCAAAGAGCTACTAAATATGATCAAGTTTCAAGTCAATAGACAATTAGACCATGTGAGTACTCTGCCACCAAAAGATAATAAAGATAAGATGATCCCTGATAAAAAACAAATATATCAGAAGATGGAGTTGTTGATTAAGGTTGGTTGTCATTGATGTCAACCCTTGAAGAAAGCCCCATAGCACAAAGGTTTGGGTAATGGACCCAATATTGTTTGATGTAAATATGACTCATTATTGTTTTTTCATGGTTGATAAGAAGTAAATATG
>ML814067.1:36119-65124 GCA_009831015.1 Picea engelmannii | reverse complement strand
TTGTACTTGAACATTTAAGTGGGGTAAAAGGAGGTTGCCCCCTCGAAGAGGCTTATTATCTGAAATTATCTCTTTTTCAAGGCGTTGAGTACTTTTTCTGAGGTTTTTATATGCTATATTGATGTTTGGTTCTTAACAGACTTGGACATCTAAACTTTGACCACTTAATCAAGATCAAAAATCTTGAGGTAGTAAAATATCTTCAAAGAATATCAAAGCCACAAGATTTTGTGTGTAAACCTTGCCAAGTAGGAAAGCTAACTAGGACACAGTTTAAATCCAAGAGCTCTACTTCAACAGAGAAACCACTCCAATTAGTTCATATGTATTTATGTGGACCATCAAGATAGGAAGGCACAGGGAAGGAAAACTACTTCATGCTAATCATTGATGATTACTCCAGACTCACTTGGGTTTCTTTTCTCAAAGAAAAAGCAAAAGCATTTGAGAAATTTAAAATATTTAAGGCTTTAACTGAGAATCAAACATGCAACACGTTAAAGGTAGTAATATCAGACATAGGAGTATAATTTATGTCAAGTGATTTCAAGGAATTCTGTGATAAACATGGGATCAAGAGAGAATACACAATCCCAGGAACTCCACAAAAAAATGGAGTAGTTGAGAGGCAAAACAGAAAAATTCAGCAAATGGCCAGGTCAATGATGAATGAGAAGAACATTGGTCAAACCTACTAGGTATAAGCAATACACACAACAATCCATATTCTTAATAAATCCCACCTCAGACCACACAGTGACAAGACACCTTATGAACTGTGGTATGGATGAGCTGCTTCAATCAAACACTTCAAAGTCTTTGGGAGTAAGTGCTACATAAAGAATGATAATGAAAACCTTGGCAAGTATGATGACAGGGCTGATGAAGGAATATTCTTAGTATATGCTACCAATAGTAAAGGATAAAGATGCTTTAATAAAATATTGTCTAAATTAGTTGATTGCATTGAATTAAAGGTTGGTGAAGGAGTCCCAGTAAGAGAGGTGAGAAATATTGAGTTTTCTACAGAGGACACAACTGAAGATGAAGATGAATAGGTCCAAGAATTAAAAAAATAAGACTTTGAGTCATACGAATATACAAATAATCAGGCAGACTCAAATCAACAGACAACATCAAATCCTTCCTCCAGAATTACTCAAAAGAATCATCCTGCAAGTCAGACAATTGGTGAGAAATACAAACGTGTACAGACCAGGAGAAGGATAATAAAAGACACTGAGCAATCAAATATAGCCTTCATATCCATGGTGGAACCCAAGAAATTTAATGACTCCGACGAATATGACCACTGGGTTAAATCCATGAATGATGAACTTGACCAGATTGAGAAAAACAATACTCGGGAGATGGTTCCTAGACCTGAAGGTAAAAATGTCATAGGTTCCAAATGGGTCTTTAAGAATAAATTGAATGAGAAGGGACAAATTGTCAGGAACAAAGCAAGACTGGTCTGTAAGGGCTATGCACAAGTTGAAGGACAAGATTTTGATGAAATCTTTGCACTAATGGAAAGATTGGAATCCATCAGAATGTTTCTTGCCTATGCATGTCATAAGAACTTTAAAGTATATCAGATGGATGTTAAGTCAACATTTCTTAATGGAGATCTAGAAGAAGATGTATATGTGGAGAAACCTGAAATATTTTCACTGACAAATAATATTGACTATGTATGTAAGTTGAAAAAGGCATTACATGGACCGAAACAGGGACCACGATCCTGATATTATAGACTGGACAAATTTCTAGAGGACAAAGGGTTCAAGAAAGGCACTGTTGACAATAATCTATACATTAAGTCTGAATGTGATGATTTATTAGTTGTTTTGGTTTATGTAGATGACATTATTTTTGGATGCACTAATGACCCTTTAGTTCAATGGTTTGGTAAGTCAATGCAGATTGAGTTTGAGATGTCCATTATAGGAGAACTGTCATATTTTCTTAGTTTACAAATCAATGAGAGTTATGCAAGAATATTTATCTCTCAAGAAAATATTTGAAAGATATGTTAAAGAGGTTTCAGCTGGAAGATTCTACACCTGTGAGAACACCTATGGTGGTTGGTTGCAAGCTCAGTAAATATGATATTTCACATGATGTTGATTAAAGAACATATCGATCAATGATAGGCAGTCTTCTGTACATCACAACATCCCATCTTGATATAATGAAAGCTGTTGGAATGGTAGGTCATTTTCAGTCTGCTCCTAAACAAAGTCATTTAACAACTGTCAAAAGGATATTCAAATATTTGAAGGGTACAATGACTTATGGTCTCTGGTATCCTAAAAAACATAATTTTCAATTAACTGCATATTCATATGCTGATTGGGCAAACTGTTTGGATGAGAGAAAGAGCACCAGTGGAGGTGCATTCTTATTAGGCGATTCGTTAGTAGCATGGCTTAGTAAGAAGCAATAATCTATTTCATTATCAACTACATAGGCATAGTACATTTCTTTTGCTACTTGCTACACTCAGATATGATGGATGATACAAACTCTTGCAGATTTGAAGGTAACTTATACTAATCCCATTCCACTTCACTGTGATAACACCAGTGCCATTAGTGTTGAAGAATCTTGTTCTACTTTCAAATGCAACGCATATAACAATAAAGTATCATTTTCTCAAAGAGGAGGTTACAAACAGAGCCGTTCAACTGAATTATATTCCTTCCATAGAACAACTTGCAGACATATTTACTAAACCCCTAGCCAAGACACCATTTGAATATATCCGTCAGAAGCTGGGTGTCATCCCTTCTCTCACCTAAGAGATTCCATCCTGTCATGGGGAGTATGTGTTGGTTGAATATTTGATACGTCTGAAAAGTACTGCAACAACTCAGGGGGAGCATGTTTTCTTTGACATTGATGTCAAAGGGGGAGAAAGGGTGGTCTGGATGCTACAGTCGGAGGTCTACACAAAATAGTGAAGCCTTTTAGGATTTCCATCAATACCAAAGGGGGATATTGTTGGCATGTTTTTACAGGAAGAGTGTGCTTGTCATTGATGGCAAGAACAACAACGACGATGGAGAACAGGAAAAACATAAGCTTAGGAAGAGAAGTGAACCATATGCAGAGGTCAAAGCTCGGAAGGAAAAGAGTAAGCTCAGGGTGAGAAGCCTCAGCAGCCGTCCGATCAAGAAATTGACCGTGTTGATCATCTAATATTATAGACGTCAGTCATATGAGTGACCATGGGCTTGAGGACCGTTGGAGGATAAGGACCATTAGATCTAGAGAAAATGCAATGACTATTGGATCACTTTAAGTGGAAGGACAAAATAAGAAAGGGCCGAGATCTGAGATCTCAATCACTCGAATTTTCGTCAGCCGACAGACCGAATTAAATGGAAGAATATGATAAGAAAATATGGAGAGACGTTGCATTTAATCCAAAGAAAAGCTGCATCACAAACAAATTGAGCCGTTGATCTAAGATATTGATCCAATGAACATCATTCGTTTCGGGTCTAAAGATGTGAGGAGGTTACGCTCCAGAAAAATCTCATTTTAAGAATTCAGTTTGAGATTTGAAATCCCTGAAGCCCGGAGAGTCAGAGAGCCAAAATACATTCTCGACCGTCAGATCATCTGAATTAGATCTCATTCGTTAGATCATCTGAAGAATATCTCAAGTGTTGGATCGTTCAAAGTGAATTTGGGTCATCTGATCCAGAGTGTAAGTTTGATATTTGAGATTTCATAAGTCCGGAGACCCAAAGGATATCTCGACCGTTGATTGAGAAAGGGGACACAAAACTGTTGATCTGGTTGAAAGGTCAAATTCC
The DNA here is from genome assembly GCA_009831015.1 of Picea engelmannii. Classification (NCBI taxonomy): domain Eukaryota; kingdom Viridiplantae; phylum Streptophyta; class Pinopsida; order Pinales; family Pinaceae; genus Picea; species Picea engelmannii. Next base: position 61,297 of record ML814067.1, on the reverse strand, counting down.
CAAAGTGTAGGTAGAGCCGTCAATTGAGAAGGACAGGTTTCCATAGATCATTGACTCCGGAAGATTGGCGTACAAAAGAAAGTAGGGTTTGAGATTTGAAACTCCCGAAGCCCAGATTATGAAATAAATCACAACCGTTGATTTAGAGAGGTTGGATTTGATCTGTAGATCGTGAAAGAACAAATCTGAACCGTCCGTTCAGGAGCACCGTCAAGATCATGAGATCTACAGTCTCGTCACATTATGGGGATTGAAGGTGCACGGACTTTAAAAATTTAAGGGTGGGCTACAATTGAAACCACAGTTTTGGAGAAAGGGTACGTGGCAGCTAGAGGTGGATTGCAGGGAGAAAAGAGGTTTATCCAAAACCACTCTTGGACGTGCCCGCAATCATTCGATTATGCAAGAACGTAGCTCGAGGTCACATGTGACAGGGGGCTAACGAGAAAAGATCTCGCACTCGCAATCACGTGGTCACGAGAGACCATCACCCAAGGTCACAGCCAATGGTCATGTGGAGAGGAAAGCTGCACCAGGTGCTAGTTTGTGCATGTAAAGTTCACGAGGTCATGTGGATCAAAAAGCCTATGTGTGTATAATCCAATGATACAGATTAAGTAGACAATCTGATCGAAGGGTTGCTGTTTCACTTTGTGGTTTCTTGATCAGTTATGATTAAGTTACACTAACTAAATCATTGTTCTGGGGCATTGGAATCATTGTTCTTGAGCGGTTTGATATTCCCGACTCGAGCATTGGAGATTTGGAGTGTAACGGATGATGAGAGAAGGAATAAAGGAAAAATTCCGTGACAGAGGCAGGTTGTTGTTTCTCGGTAAAACAAGTTGAGCTGTATGTGATCAAGGAGACAGCAGGACCAAAGCGTGAAAGATGCAGAGATGAAGAACATAAGATGGACATAGAAGAAATGCTGAAAACAACATACTGTGTGAGAACTTAAGCGCAAGAAGATACGAGCAGGAACACACTGATGCAGGCAGAGCAGAGCAGTGTAGCCGAACAATGATGAGACTAGTAAGCCATTGATAAATATTGTATCACTGCAATAAATTTTAGAAAGCAAAGATTTATATACCAGGGTGGTATGGTGGTTCTAGGGAGGACTGTTGTCCTCAGAGTTTCAAGTGGGTGCTTAAACACAGGGAGTTGTATCTTCCATCTGGTTGCAGCTAGAAAAACTAGGGTGGTAGGGTGGTGCAAGGGAGAACTATTGTTCTTTGTTGTATAGGTTCGTGCCTGTGTGACTGGAAGTTGGTGCTTCCATCCAGTTGGTGCTGGAACACTCAGGGAGTTGGTGCTTCCTTCTAGTGGGTGCTATAGAAAACAAAGAGTTGGTGCTCTCAACAAGTTTTAGATTGTAAAACAAAGGTGGCAGCCTCACATTGAGTTGGTGCTCAAAGATAGATGACGTACATAACATAAAAATATTTCCTATCATTCGAATACAATATGTTTTCTCCCTTTATGTGTTTCCGTAGGAATATTTGTTTCTGTATACTTCATGTGTGTGATTGATGTTGAATACTCTATTACTTACTTCCTTGAATTATTGTGATCATCACTGAGTGTTCTGTAATGAGTTTAAAATGGGTATAATTGTTTAAGAACAATAACAATTGATTCACCCCCCTCTCTCAGTTGTCTAATACATTGTTCGTGGTTGACCACTTTTGGGACTTCAACAGGTTGGTCGAAGATGGAGCACCCAGGCGGAGCAGAGATTGCGGGATATCACTTGTTTTACGGGCTTGTGGACCCAACAAAGGGTTTTTAGGGTTCATGTAATGAGTTAAGGGATGTAGTCCCATGGGTTTACCCATGTTTAGGCCTTTTTGCAACGATATAAATAAGTAGCTAGGCGATGAAAGAAGTAGAGAGAGAGGTGGCTTAGTGCATGACGAATTGTATTTAGATTTGTGAAAGAATGTGTTAAGGGCTTGCAGAGTTAACTGCAAGTGTTTTGTAAGTGATTTGTGCTATCAAGGAGTTGGCTCTGTGCCTTGACTCGATTTTGAGGAAGGTGGATCTAGTGCACGGTGCGCAGATCACCTTTCCACTGCGACATTAGGCTCTTTGGCTTTGTGCACATGAGAAGATGAATGTAAGGAGATCGAAGGCTAATAAATAAGAAGAAGAATTTGGTGGACGTAGCCCCACACTAGGGTGAACCACATACATCCTGTGTCTTGATATGCTTTGTGTGATGTTGTTTATGTGATTATTTGCTTAGTGTTGTTGATGTTATGCATAATGAATGCATCTGATGGTACAACTTAGTGCTTAATGATGTGAATGAATTCTAGATATGATCTAATGCTATGTGCTAAGTGATGGGAAGTACTTGTTATTTATTGTTACTACGCTGGTCTATATTAAGGGTTTGATCTGCGATGTGAATGATATTCTAGAACTAATGCATATTGTTGGCTAAGTGCTATGTTAAGTATTGTAATCATAGATCTGTGTCCCAGCTTGGTTGTAGACACTTGAGTCCTACAACCCCCCTTGCCTCTACCTCGAGTGAGATTTAATCTACTTCGCAGGTGTTGCCGAAAGGGCCATTAGTTAGGGTTTTGTTGGTGCATTGAACCCTGGGTCTGCCCCTGTGCCAACAAATGGTTCCGTTTCCGGGACCTGAAACTGTGATTACTGGGAACTGAAGAAAAGATGAAGCTGTGTGTGTAGATCTGTTGCTGTAGTGCGTAGTATTCAACTTGACTTGTGAAGCTCTGCGCTAAGAAAGGAACCAGATATTAAGAAAGAAGGTAAGATCTTAAAGCTTTATGCTCTGGTAAAGGTAAGATAAGTGGAAATTTTTTCTTCAAAAGTATGAATCTAGGTATGTTTGATAGATCTTGTTCTAGTTTGAATGTTAGGGCATAGATAGAAGAAAGATTTGATCTGAATAAATCTGATAGAAATAGAGAAAAATATGTTATTCCTATGCATAGAAATAATTTTTGGACTAATAAGTGGATGCAGGAACCTAGAAAGAGTTTTTGCAGATTGCAGGTTCAACAATGTGATCCCAGTGCGCAGTACAAGAAAGGCTGGGGATCATTTAAAAGAAAGAGAGGATTGACATTGTTTTATAATTGCAGGAGAGAGGATTGACATTGTTTTATAATTGCAGGAGACTGAGACATCTTGCTAAGGAATTCCCTGGTATAGGCCCTCTTTGTCTTTGTTGTAAATCCATTGGTCACAACGTTGAGGATTGCCCAATAATGATTGCTAAAGTTGAAAAGATGAACATGAGACAAGAAGACTATAAAGAAGGTCAAGAAACTAAGGATATGTTAAAGAATCATACATAAAAAAGAGTTAGAGACTATGCTAAAATAGTTAAAAGATGAAATGGATGATCACATAGACATCAGTTTACCAGAGATCCTGAAAGAAAAACAACGCATAGTTACACGAATAGAAGACTACGACATAGACTGTGTATTAGATAATGAAAGACATGTGGATATTATGCCATAAAGCACTTGGGAAGTTTTGGGAAAGCCTGTTATGATACCTTAAAGGAAATATGATAACCCTATGTGGAAGAGTTACTAATATACCTATGATTGCTCTTGAAATGTCAAAAAAAGAGGACTTTTAAGTTATTAGGTTTTTTGAGAACAACACCCCTTTCCCTCTTTTACTAGGAAATACTTGGATTGAGAAGGATCAGATCAGAAGGCAAGTAGAGGAGGAAGCCATAGAAAATAAAAAGTAGGAACTAAGGGATTTCATAGCTCGAAGAATAGATCGACTGATAGAAGAACGATAAGTTGACTTGAAGCAGTAGAGCGAAAGAGAAGTAGCTGTCAAGTTCGAAAGAGCGCAAGAAGAATTGAAGGACCTATCCATGCAAGAAGAAAGTATGTCCACCCAGGACCTAGTAAGAAAAGAGGTATTATCTCTGAACCCTTTGAAAGGACACCAACAACATGAAGGCACTACGCTAAGAACAAATAAGAGTAAGAATGGAAAGAGGAATCTAGAGACTCAGATCACATGAAATAAGGTAAGGAAGCTCAGTAAGAAGAAATCCATGTTAGAAAAACTACAGGAAATTCTAGAAAAGACTTCACAGAAGACAAATCTGCAGAACTTGAACCTAGCTAGAATAGCAGCAGAATGGGACTTCTCCACAATGAAGCTATATGACCGTTGGAGGTGCCCCGACTATTAGCACAATGCTCCAGAATGACTAGAAATGCAGTTATTTCCGGAAAGACCACCATTGTACTGTTGAGACCATGCCATAATGGATGGATTCGTATTGATTAAGGAATTCCTACCCATTGAGGAACCCGTTACGACATTTCTTATTTAACCCATCGGACGCTGTGCCGGGACCACTTTTTGCAAACCGTGATATCCAAGTTAACAGAGAATCCATTATATCACGTTGTCCTTTCTAAACCTTTCCATATGCCTGATTACCTTGTTTGTCTATTCGCCTACTTGAGTTATTTGATTATGAGTGTGCATGTTGGGCGAACGTAGCACAGTAGAGAAGTCCGTGGAGGAGATACTTGTAGACCTTATGACTGAGAGAGTCATGTCTGTGGGAATACATGCATCGTCGACTAGCAGATTGCAATCATACCCATTGACTGGACGATGTTATGGCCACACTGCTGAGAAGCAAAGAAAGAATTGAGAAGATCTTTCTAACGTGAAGCAAATCTCATCGGTTTTTCCATACTAAATCCCGCCTTTGGTAATGCGGTTAATCGCGACAACATCCCATGGTATTTTGTGTACGCACTGATCACCACATACATCCCAAAGGGGATACACGTAGTTGGACTGCAGTTAGGACATATTCCAGCTCTGAAGAACATCGAATTCAACCTTGGAGACAGGAAGAACTATGCGATACTTGCACCACATTGGTATTTGATGAAAATGACTGGGAAGAAGCAGCGCATAGTCTCCTAGCCATGGATAAAGGAGATCGTGCGATCGACAATCCTAAACGTGATGAAGATCCCTCACTTTGGTCGACATCAGGAGGTTAACGCATGGATTAAAATTCTCTTGTCGTGCTATCACAGAGGCTATCTCTGGCTTGATAGGTGCATCACTATGGATTCGGTGATGATCCACCTCATCAAAGGACTGAGCATGAAGGGAATAGACCCTCACCAGTTCTACCCGGGGAAGACCTCAAATCACTCCCTGGCGCAATGTATAAAGGAAGCCTATGGAGATGTAGAAAAGGGAAAGCAAGGCTACAAGGTAGCCTCCATCCAGGATGACATAGTGCACCTAGATTGTCATCTTATAGCCAGTAAGCACGCCATAAAGAACCACTCGACGCAGGTCATTGGATTTGTAGTAGACCTCACAGGGAAGTGCGTAGAAGGAATGCAGATGAATTGGGAGAGTTACCTCATCAACGAGCTAGAAAAGGACTATCGCAAAGTACAAGATCAAGGGTATGAATTTCTTTTCAGTTGGCTACTGATATTGATCACATTTGTCTCTTGGAAAATTCTAGAAGGAGTAACCTTCCTGGAAGTTGAGCCATCAGAGTCATTCGCCACAAGTTTCTCCACCTTGTGGTATACCAATGACATGGCAAAGCAGTGGAAATCGAACACGGTGTTCCATGCTTACTACCTACAGTTGATGCACGACATTGAAGCATTCCCACGAATGACCCCAAACACTTTTCATTAGTATAGGCCGCTATAAAAGTTCCGTGAAGATCGACACTTTATCTAAATCATCGTGCACAAGGATGAAAGTAAGGAGGAGCTGCAGTCCTACTATAAGTTGACCGATGAAGACATGGGAGAGATCACTTAGGAATGGCCAACAGATTTCTTTGTACTGGTCGAAGATGCAAAAATATCCAACCCCGACATCATCGAAAGTCCATTGGTCACCTGGGTAAAACATGATGGACATAAGAAAAAGAGAAAGGAGGATGTCCAGAACATAGAAAGTGACGAGGAGGACAACGCGTCAGAGGAAAGTGGTTCTGAATCACCCATAGGAGGAGGAGGAGACGAAGTGAACCAAGAAGAAGGAAGGGAAGAGGGAGACAAGCAAGAAAAAGGTGAAGTGACACCACCGAAGGACCCCCTCACTGAGGTTGAGACATCAAAGAAAAGGAAGGTTTCTCTGTAGAAACACTTAGCGTGGAAGAAGACCCAAGCCAATAAGCCTCGGTCAAAGAATTTTCTCATAGTGGATGATGTTGATCTCATCATTGCAGCCATAGAGGAAGATTCAAAGGATATTTTACAGAGACACGAAGAAAAGCAAGAAACACTGTATGACAGAATAGAGAAGGATCTCAAGGAAATACATCAAGCTATCCATTTGAGACACCTAGTACCTACTGCACCTTCTTCAGTGGAAATTGTAGAATTGGGGGATGATCCCACCCAATTACGAATATTAGTAGATGCAACAGAGGCTTGACTTCGTCGAGTCCAAGAAGAAAAGGTGAAGGCTAAAGAATTCATGAAGCAAGAAAAGAAGAAGGTATTAGACCAACTTTGAGTTGCGCAATAGGAGAAAGATGAAATCAGGATGAAGTTCGAGCAGAACAATGCGAAGATACAGGAAGAAAACGACCAACTTCTCACAGAGAAGATTGTGATCAAAGAGACAGTAACTAAAGAACTTCGCTCTGTGCCAGGCTTGGTAGAAGAGGAACCAAAGTCAACTGAAATGCAAGTGCAAAATCTCACCGAATCCATTCAACATCTTCAAGAAAGAGTAATGGAGCTAGAAATCCAAGCAGTGTCGAGCACCCCGCAAGAAGTGCGGGATCTGAGGGAAGAAGCTGTCAGGAACACAGTAAAAAGAATCAGGGCACTCACCTAAGAGTGTAAGCAACTGAGTGATCAAAGTGTGCAGACCTATGAGCGCTTTGCAGAAGATCCAAAGCTGAGGAAATTGGAAGCACAACTCTAGGAGGAAAAGCAGTAGGCATCCACCGTGCAAGCACAGATGAAGCTGCTTACTGTAGTTGAGAAAATGAAGCGATCACAGGAACAATGCACAATCCATCAACAGGTTACTACCATCCAGAGAAAAGTCATGGAGGTGACATAGAGACTCTAGCCAGTGCAGGATGAACCCTGCACACTTTTTGAAGAGATTGAAGGCCAAGGCTCGCAGCTAGACCAACTCATTATGACACTAGAACAACACTTGGAAGGACCTGTTTCTGAGAAAGTGATTCAGGAGTTCACCGAGCAGGAAGCTCTGGCGGAGAAGCAAGTTGAGGTATCTTGAGCTAATATCGAGGCCTTTGAATCAGCTTTTCCCATATCTGAGTGACTTGGGACGAGTTACAGGTGAGTGTTGGGGGCCTGTTGGCCCTTGACCAAGTTTTGAGGAAACATTGGTTTTGGTTGACCACTTTTGGGACTTCGACATGCTAGTTGAAGATGGAGCGCTCAAGCAGAGAGAAGATCATTGGATATCACTTGTTTTGTGATCTTGTGAACCCAACAAAGGGTTTTTAGGGTTTATGTAATGGGTTAAGGGATGTCGGCCCATGGGTTTACCCATGTTTAGGCCATTTTGTAATGATATAAATAAGTAGCTAGTTGATGAAAGAAGTAGAGAGAGAGGTAGATTAGTATATGACGACTTGTATTTGGCTTTGTGGAAGAATGTATTAAGGGATTTCATATTTAAGTGCAAGTGTTTTGTGCTATCAAGGAGTTGGATCTGTGCCTTGACCTGATTTTTAGGAAGGTGGATCTAGTGCGTAGATCACCTGTCCACTGCGAAGTTGGGATCTGTGGCTTTGTGCACAAGAGCAGATGAATGTAAGGAGACCAAAGACTAATAAAGAAGAAGAAGAAGTTGGTGGACATAGACCTACATTGGGGTGAACCACGTACATCCTGTGTCTTGATATGCTTTGTGCGATGTTGTTTATGTGATTATTTGCTTAGTGTTGTTGATGTTATGTATAATGAATGCATCTGATGGTATAAATTAGTGCTTAATGATGTGAATGAATGATAGATCTGATCTAATGATACATGCTAAGTGACGTGAAGTACTTGATATTTATTGTTACTGCACTGGTCTGTATTAAGGGTTTGATTTGTGATGTGAATGAGATTCTAGAAATAATGCATATTGGTGGCTAAGTTCTCTGTTAAGTATTGTAATCACAGATCTGTGTCCTAGCTTGGTTTAGACACTTGAGTCCTGCAACCCCCCCTGCCTCTACCTTGGGTGAGACTTCAACTACTTCGTAGGTGTTGCTGAAAGGGCCGATAGTTAGGGTTTTGTTGGTGCATTGTTAAAGCGTTGAACCTTGGGTCTGCCCCTATGCCAACATATATTATTGTAATAGATATCTTCTCTGCCGTAGGTTCTCCCATCCAACAGGAAAGTGAACATTGCTATCATTAATAAAGGTGCTCTTTTTGGTGTTATTCTAGTATTATTCTGGTATTTTTCTAGTTATATCATTGTTGTTCTGGCATTTCTAGCTAAAATATTTATGTTCTGCATACTATTTTATATCTGGAATACTACAAGTGGTATTAGAGCACTTTCCTTGGCATAAAATTGTGGGTCAATTTTTTCCAGGGTGGAGATGTATTCCAACACATAAACCCACAATCGGGGTTTCATAAACCCATGTAGAGACGTAGATGTGCATAAACCCACGTATTCTGATATAATTAAGTGCACATCTGTTGGCCACCCTTGTAACCCCTGTTGGAACCCCTTTGAGTGGTAGTGAATCAAACACCACCTGTATACAGATCAACGTAGATCTCGTGAAGCCCTCCATAGATAAATCGACAGGTCACTTGACTACTATAGTTACATAAAAAAAAACACTCGATAAGATACTCTCTAGTACCTGGGTAGTCAGGTAGTACGACTAAGGGTGCGATCTAGCCTCCTTAGTTAGTGCCTTGATATATTCGGTCAAGTACTACTGTTGGACCCGCACGTATATTTGAGAGATATAGCACAAGGAAAACCCTTGTCTATAGACACCCTACATACCCTAACACTTGGGAGGAAAAAAAGAATAGAATAGACAAGATCTATTACCGTGCAACACTGCCTCCTGCATTCGAGTTGCGAAATTACTACACATTTCTTCTTGTTAAGAGTTTGGGCATTTCAATACAACAATATTCTGCAGATCGGAGTATAAATATGCATGAGTAAGAAAAAAAAAACAAGTATAGTGGTCCCGCCAACACACTTATTTGGGACCTATCCCACTAGGTTCCTCTCTTCGCCCTTATTCCAATGATAACTATAATTTTTAATGCAATATTTTTTTTGGACCTGAGCCTTCTCCGACGCCCTTATTTTTCACCTATCCCATTGGATCCCCATTTTCTCCCCATTCATAGTGGTACCTATCATTTGACACCCTTCTTCTTAGTGGTCGCACCCACCCCTCCCGACCCTGTTTGTTTCCCCTATACCATTTTACTACCCATTTTTCCAAATGGCTACCACACGAGCCCAAGAACTCAATAACTTGATTGTTGACACCCACCAGAACAAGGAAGACATCAATAATATCAATGACAACCTTAGATCAATCAATTCGGCTATTCGGGTCCTCCAGGAAAAATGTTCCTACATAAAAGACCTCAAAGACACCTTTGAACACTTCATGGGTCGTTCCCAAAACCCTTCCTCTTCTGAACAACCATGTTATCAGGATGACCATGACTCTTCCGATTACCAAGGTCCTCATACTACCCACTTTTATTGAGACCTATGCCCTCCCAGAATTGAGGTGAAAAAATTTGATGGATTGGATTCCACAGGCTGGGTCACCCAAATGGAACATTATTTCTCTTTGCATGGCATTAATGATGATTTAGCCAGGCTTCGTTATGGTGTCCAACATTTGGATCCAAAATGATGGCAATGGTGGAAATGGAGAAAGAAGGCACGCCAAGGGTATGCTTCTTGGACACAGTTCGTGGCCAAACTTTAAGACTAATTTGACTCTGACACCCACCATTTAGGCCATTTGACCCAGTTAAAGAATTCTGGTACAATGGAAGACTTTATTGCTGCATTTGAGTACTTGGATTTCAGAACGAAGGACATGCGAGATGCTTTATTTATGGAATGCTTTATCAGTGGACTCAAAGATGAAATTCATTCCCATGTTCTCATGGAACACACCCATACTTGGTTGGAAGCTACTCAATGAGCCAAGGAATCACAATAGATTGTATCCTCCTACACCCGCAAACCATCCTTTCCTCCTCTCCTTAAACCCACCAATTATGCCCCTCCTGCAACTTCCCTCAAGATCCATAAATTAACTAGGGATTGAATGGTTGAACGTCAACTCAAGGGTCTTTGTTATAATTGTGATGACAAATATTTTCTTGAGCACAAGTGTAAGAAACATAAGATTTTTATGGTTGTGACTGAGGATATTTTTGAAGAATATGTTGTTGTTCCACCTGTGGAGGAACTACCATCTCCATATGATCTGACCCCAACCTCTGATCCACCAGACATTGACCTAGTGATTTCACTTAATTCCCTCACTGGATTCTCTACTCCCCAGACTCACAAATTAATTGGTTACATCAAAAATAGGAAAGTCATCATCCTTGTGGACAGTGGTAGCACCCATAATTTTATTCATCGCCACATTTCCCAAGAATTCAATTGTTACATCTGTGACATAAATAATTTTCAAATCATGATTGCTAATGGTGATTCCATGAAATGTGGGGGATGATGTGTAAATGTGTGACTCCAAATTGGTTAGTATCACCAGAAATCCCATATGTTTTCTATAGACATGGGTGGTTGTGACATTGTTCTTGGTGCCAAATGGTTACACAATCTAGGCCCCATTCTCATGGATTTTAAGGACTTAACCATGAAATTCCAATAGGAGGGACAACAATATAAGTTCCAAGGCGTCAATACAGGATCCACTGAGATCATCAATTTCCATCGCATGGAAAATATCCTCAAAAAAGGTCATTTGGGCATTATATCCCAACTTCACTCCATTCATTTTGTTGAGACATCGTCTGTTCATATCGACCTCCATTCTATCCTCTCATGCCACCAAGTTGTTTTTACCACTCCCAAAGAACTTCCCCCTTCCCGCGGAGTCCATGATCATTCCATCCCTCTCATCCTGAGAATTCTTCCTCCCAATGTTTGGCCTTATTGTCATCCCTTTGCCCAGAAGAGTGAAATTGAGAAATTTGTTCACGAATTTCTAGAAGCAGGTGTTATTCATCCCAGTATTAGCCCCTATTATTCCCCTGTGGTCATGATACTCAATAAATAAGGTACTTGGTGCATGTGTTTTGATTTTCGCGTCCTCAACAAACTCACAGTCAATGAAAAATTCCCCATTATTGTCATTGATGACCTCTTGGATGAATTGAGTTGTGCTCAGTACTTCACCAAAATGGATCTACGTTCTAGCTAAAACCATATCTGTATGAAAGAAGAAGACATTCCCAAGACTGCATTTCATACTCATGAGGTTCATTATGAATTCTTGGTAATGCCCTTTACATTGTGTAATTCTCCTTCCACTTTCCAAACTCTTACAAATCATGTCTTTTGTCCTTTTCTCCATCATTTTGTCTTAGTTTTCTTTGATGATATTATCATATATAGTAAAACTTGGCCATCCCATCTCTCCCATGTGAATCAAGTTCTCCATCTACTCTCTAAGCACCAACTTTTCCTCAAACAATCTAAATGTTCCTTTGGTGCCTCATAAGTGGAATACCTAGGTCATATTGTTGGCAAGGATGGTGTTGGAGTGGATCCTAAGAAAATTGAATCTATGTAGGATTGGCCTCGCCCTAAAACTCTTAAGAGATTGCATGTTTTTCTGGGTTTAACGGGCTATTATAGGAAGTTTGTTTGGAGTTATGGAAAAATTGTAGATCCTCTCACTTCTCTCCTTAAAAAGAGTGATTTTACTTGGACTTTAGTTGTGGATCATGCCTTCTAAGACTTGAAATATTCCATGTTCTCGACCCCTATCCTAGAACTTCCAAACTTCACAAAAACATTCGTATTGGAATGTGATGCTTCTGGGAAAGGAATTGGAGCCATCCTCATGCAAGATGGTAGAGCTTTGGGCTTCACTAGAAAACAAATTTTAGAGCGACATTTGGGCCGATCCATTTATGAAAAGAAAATTTTAGCTATTATGCATGATATTGATCTCTGGTGTCCTTATTTATTGGGTCAACGATTCCAAATCAAAACTGATCAGCATAGTCTCAAGTATTTCCTGGAATAATGAATTTCATCCCTGGTGCAACAAAAATGGGTGACCAAGATCTTTGGCTATGATTATGAGATCATTTACAAGAAGGGAAAGGAAAATGTAGTGGTTGATACTCTTTCTCATAAATATGAAGAATACGAGTCCCCTTTCTCCCTCTCCTTCATTGTACCAGATTGGCTCCAAGTTGTTCGTCACGAATGGTTGCAAGAACCAAAAATTTCTAGCATGCTCCACCAATTGCAACACAATTCTTCAGTTTCTCCAGGGTAATCTTGGCACAATGAAGAGCTTCACTAAAAAGACCATTTCTATTTATGCAAGAAATCACAACTTAAATCCACAATGATTTCTGAACTTCATGCCTCACCCACAACTGGGTATTCATGGTTTACCAAAACCTATGAACGGGTCAAATGTTCTTTTTTATGGGATGGTATGAAACATGATAAACACATTTTTGTGGTTGAATGTGAGGCTTGTCAATGCAACAAAGGAGAAACTGTCAAAGCTCCGGGAACACTCCAACTACTTCTGATTCCCCCTGCTATTTTGTGAGATATTTCTATGGATTTCATTGTGGGCTTACCTAAATTGGGCAATAAGTCAGTCATCATGGTGGTAGTATATTGTCTCTCCAAATATGCTCATTTTTGTTCTCTTCAATAACCATTCACAACCACCACAATGGCTCAAATATTCATGGATAATATCTTCAAGCTTCATGGAATGCCTAATTCTATTGTCTCTAACAGAGACCCCACTTTCACCAACAATTTTTGGCAAGAATTGTTCAAGCTACAGGGCACCCAATTGCATCTCATCACTGCCTATCACCCCAGAGGGATGGCTAGACTAAAGTTGTCAACAAGTGTTTAGAAATTTATTTGAAGTGTTTTTCATATGAGAGGAAAACTTAGTGGCTATATGGTTACCCCTATCCGAATGGTGGTACAACACATCTTATCATACAAATACTCACATGACTCCTTTTGAAGCAGTGTATGGCCAAAATCCCCCTTCGGTTCTCTCATATATGCCAGGAGTCTCGAAGGTTCAGGAGGTTGAAAACAATATTACTTTCCAAGAGGCTATCCTTCATTCCCTCAAAGAAAATGTGGTCATGGATCATAATTTCATGAAGAAACAAGAAGTTCAAGGTCGTTCTGAACAACATTTTTTTGAAGGGGACTAGGTGTTTCTTCGACTACAACCTTATAAGAAGACTTCACTCAAAGATGAACATTGTCAGAAACTTGCACCCAAGTTTTATGGTCCTTATACAATAATCAAGCATGTGGGATCGATGGCCTATTAGTTAGCTCTACATAGTCATTCGAAGATCCATCTTGTTTTTCATGTTTCCTGCTTAAAAAGGGTGATTGGAACTAAGTTCCAAACTCAAACTAGTTTTCCTGAGTTGGATGAAGAAGGTTCCATATGGTTGCATCCAAAAGAAGTCTCGGCCCAGCGAAATCATCATCTCCGTTAGCACACCATCAAGGAAGTGTTAGTCCAATGGAAATATACAACTCCAGAATATGCCACTTGGGAGCCGACCACCATTCTACAACAATTTCCTCATATTAAGCCTTGAGGACAAGGTTGTTCTTCAAGGGGGAGGGCATGTTAGGGACCTAACCTCCCTAACCCCTCACGTAGGTAGAATAATAGAATTCCATGTAATAAAGGCCAATATTAAGAAGGCCTAGAAATAAGGAAGAATAAGTCAAATGTAAGAAGACCTAATAGAAGCTTCTGCTTCTAGAAGGATCTTTCTCTAGATTGTTCTTTTGGATAGATAGATTTCATATAAATAGGAGTAAAGGGTATGCAAAATCTTGTCTTGGATATTATTGTAATAGATATCTTCTTTGTTGGAGGTTTCCCCCTCGAATATTCAAGTGAACATTTCTATCATTAATCAAGGTTCTCTTTCTGATGTTATTCTGGTATTGTTTTGGTTATATCATTGTTTTTCTACCATTTCTGGCTAAAATATTTATGTTCTGCATACTATTTTATATCTGGAATACTACAACAAGACCCAAGGTAATAACTTGTTTATAGATTTTTATCCTAGATAATGATTTGGTGTCGATAGGAAAATATACATCGAAGGAGGGCCTTGATGTATCCCCCATCAATCGACACGAAACAGACAAAGGTAGATGGTGTATAAAGTAGAGAATAACTGACTCAGGGATGATCGGGATAAATATGATGAAAGTCTGAAAATGTCTGATGCAGGTGAACTTCCCTTGAACAAAAGGACATGACAAATAACTTGAATTGGAAGCATTGACTCGATAATGACCAAAACACTCGCCAAGGGCAACAATAAGAATGATAAGTTGGCATATTCTAAAAAATCAAGGAGGTGGTATTGATTCAGAGTCAGTGGATAACCCAATTGTGGTACATAGACGTAAAATAGGTGCATTTTTCAAGGGAGACTTGACAAACAACTTCCATTTGTGAATATGAATAGACTAAAAACCCCTCAAATTCCCCCCCACCATGAACAATGAGTACCCATTTTGATCCAAATAGATCTCGGTGGCCATCCAACTTTTCCACTGAATCCCCATTTTGAGCTTGTGGTTTTGACAAACCATGATATTCACCCTTTTGATGGGGAATGGAATGTAATTTCATCTTCAATTTTTAATTACAGACATCATGTAATGATTTCCTAGTGGTCTTATGTACATTCCTACAACATAGCATTAATGCACTGGATCCCATTAGAACTCCACAGTTAAGCGTGCTCAGGCTAGAGTAGTATTGGGATGGGAGACTGCTTGAGAAGTCCTATTGTTTTACATTCCTATGACATTTTAAAAAATTAGTCCAATTTATACCACATGCATCATGGGAATTGTTCTCCTCTCTCTCTCTCATATATAATTGAGGTGAAGGAGGCCCTTTAAGCATGCAATGGAGTGTGATTTAAATCTTGTTTCGAATGAGGCATAGCCAACATCCCTTTCTTTTCAGAGATAGGCTGCCCCATTCTGCCAATTTGTGTTCTACAATGTTTTTCTCTCTTGTTCATTAAAACAAGTTGTTTTTCACTATATTTTTGTGTTCTTTGCATTATCTCTTTGTATTTCCTTGTTATATATCGATTATATTTTTGTCTTCATGTCGTTCTCAAAATAATCCATATCAGTGGTATTAGAGCATAATGCTCCTTGTTGTTTCTCAGAGTAGGTCCCCGACAAGGTTAGGGTATAGAGAGTTGGATCTTGAGCTAGTTTCTCTTAAGGGTAACTGCTCTCACCAGGCCAAGCAACCTCCCATGATGGAAGAAAAGAGAGATATGTTTCTCGAGGAAGCCCTCGTGCAACAAAAGGAGGAGTTCTACCCTGTCGGAAAATATGTTGACCAATACATGATATGAACAACTCTGTGTCAGAAAAGAGACCAGATGGTGTCAAAGTATACCAACATCTTTCATACCTTACGCTCAAATTTGGGAATCAAAGACTCTGAGTGACACCTATTTTTGAAGTACCATAGTGGTATACATAGGTACATCCAAACAAAGATGGATTTCTTGGACATCTTCTCACTGGGAGCTACTTACCGATATGTAGTCAAAATTGAGCAGAAATTCAAGCACCAGAGTAAGTGGGAGAAACATGGAAAAGAAAAATATAACTCACATAATGAAGGATAGAGAAAGGAAGGCCAACCTCAAGATATCCAGTCCCAGATGCAGGAAAAAAAGGGTAATGAGAGGTCTAAGAAAGACACTGGAAAGTGGTGTGAGTTCCACAATAACCCTTGGCACAACACTGACGGATGTTGCTCAATACAATCATTGGTGGTCGACCTCAAAGACAAAGAGTCAAACCCAAACTTGGACCCTTATTTAAAAAATAATAAAAGAAGATAGATCATTCATGAATAACCCACTGTTACTGTCACAACTGCAATGATCCAACCAGAAGAGGATCCTGAGGAGGGGGAGAAACTCTTTCATTCATAGATGTGGGTGAAGGGGATGCCACTACATTTATTGTTGATAGCAGAAGCCAAAAGAACATAATCTCAACATAGGTTTTCAAGAATTTGGATTTGCCAAAAACACCACACTCGCAACCATACAACATCAGGTGGATTCACCAAGGTCAAGATCTTCATGTTAGCCAACAATGTCACCTATCCTATGGCATAAATCCCTTCAAGGATGAGCTATTGTGTGATGTTACCCCACTAGAAGTCTATGATGTTCAATTATGACAACCATATATGTGGAGGCGTCATGATGTTTATGAATCTCAACCTTGTAGCGTCATTGTTACTCTAGGGGGTCAGGTATACATGATACCAGAGGTAGTTTTGGTTATTGTCCCACCAAAAAATTGCCACAAAGTAATCTCTCATACTGCAAATTTTACCGTCTTCATAATTTGATCAGAAGGTGAACAGAAGGACACTAGAACCATTGTAGCCTCAACCCAAGAACAGAAGGACCCTCTATCTAGAAGAAGCAGATTGACAAGATTGTAGAAGAGTCCCAAGATATTCTTGTTGCACCTATGGGGGTGCCTCCACACTGCCCGTTCAAGCAAGGTTATAAAAGAACCCTTCATACTCTTCATGTTGCATCTCCACCGATAGATTCCTCCCACACTCAAGTAGATCATGCAACTAGATTGGTTGAACACATCCAACCCCTCTAACAACAGAGTCATGACAACCTTAAACAAGCTAAGCATGACATCTTCTTCAACAAGGCAAGTAGTGCACCAAGCTTCATATTTAGCATAAGTCTCCCCATATCCCATGGGAAATTGATGCAATGGGGACCATTTCTTCCTAATGAGGGAGGAATGATCCATATGGATCTTGGTGGCCATTCACCTTTTCCACCAAATCACCATTTTGAGCCTGTGGTTTTGATAAACCATTATATTCACCCATTTTATGGGGATTGGAATGTAATTTCATCTTCAATTGTTAATTACAGACATCATGTAATGATTTCCTAGTGGTATTATGTACATGCCAACATCAAAGCGTTAATGCATCAAATCCCATTAGAACTTCGTAGTTAAGAACACTCAGGCTAGAGTAGTACCGGGATGGGTGTTGGCACATGGGTATACCTAGGGTTCAATACTTCAACAATGCACCAACAAAACCCTAACTACCGACCCTTTCAGCAACACCTGCGAAGAAGATGAAGTCTCACCCGAGGTAGAGGCAGGGGTGGTTGTAGGACTCAAATGTCTGCAACCTAGCCGGGACACAGATATGTGATTATACCACTTAACAAATCACTTAGCAGTTAACATTCATCAGTAATTAACCCTTATTCACATTGCAGATCCAAACCTTAATTATAGAACAACACAATATTCTACCAGATATAACACATCTAAGCACTTAGCACATGGAAAAAGATCAGATCTAGCATTTATTCATATCATTTAAGCACTAAGCTATCATACTAGATTCATCTAAACATTCATTACTGCACTTACACTTAAATTATATACACAAGACAATAACTAGAATGCACAAAGCAACCATAACACAAGATATACGTGGTTCACCCCAGTGTGGGGCTACGTCCGCCAACTCTTCTCTTGATATTCTACAAGCATAGAGCATCAAAACCCTACTCCGCAGAGGACATGAGATCTGCGTGCACCTTGCCAAATCCTTCTTCCCTGAGCTAGGTTTAAGCACAAAGCCTTCTTACTATCTATACACAAGCTTCTTACAATCACTTGCACTTATCTCTGCAAGTTCTTAACACATAGTATGCACAAAGCATCCACAACTATTTGCACTTAGCACCTTGGCCTCTTCCTACATCACCTAGATATCTATTTATACATTACAAAATGGGCCCAAACATGGGTAAACCCATGGGCCGACATCCCATACCTGTTACATAAACTCTAATCCCAAAACTGTCATAAAAAGGGGCTGAGATCCCATGATATCTACTTCGACTTGCGCTCCACCGTCGACCAGCCTGTCGAAGTCCCAAAAGAGGTCAAACATGACCAAGGATCTCCAAAAATTGCTCAAGGGCCAACATGCCCCCAAGACTTACCTGTGACTCATCCCTATTCACTCTGGTCTGGGTGACTTTGCCTCAAAAGCCTCGAGCTTGGCTCGAGCTGCTTCAACATGTTGCTGCGCCAAGGCCTTCTTCTCGATGAACTCTTGAATAACTACCTCATTCACAGGTCCTTCTAAGCACTGTTATACTGAAGTGACTACTTGTTCCAAGTCTTCTCCTCGGCCTTCAATCTCCTAAAAAAGTAGGAAATTTGCATCCTGGATTGGCTGGAGCTTCTGAGTTACTTCCATGACTTTGATTTGTATGGCATGGACCTGTTGCTGAGTTGTGCATTTTTCTTGGGATATTTTCATTTGCTCGACCACTGACAAGGGATTTAACTACGATTGTACTGTTGTTGCTTTGCTTCGTGGAGATGAGACTCCAGTGTTTTCAGTTCAGGGTCCTTGGTAAGGCACTCATAAGTCTACGCACTGCGACTACTTAGCTGTTTACATTCCATGACAAATGCTTTGATCCTTTCAGCTGCACTCTGGGCATTTGCTTCTCTCTGGTCTCGCACTTCCTGCAGAGTGCTTGGAACTATTTGTAGCTCCAGTTTTGCTATTCTCTGTTGAAGCTGCTGAATGGATTCCATAAGCTTTTCCACTTGACTCTCAATCGGGTCTTCCTCCATTTTCTCTAAGCTCGTCATAGAGGAAAGTGCTTTGTGGACTGCTTCTTTAAATCCAACCTTCTCTGTGAGCAATTGTTCTTTCTCCTGTTGGATCTGTGCTCTATCTTCTTCGAACTTGATTTGGAGGTCGTCCTTCTCTTTTTGCGCAACTCGGTGTTTCTCTATGATTTCCTCTTGTTCTTTCTTCAGGGCCACTATGGCCTGTTATTTTTCTTCCTGTACGTGACAAAGGTGAGCTTCGGTCGCATCAACTATTCTATGGAGTTGGGCAGGCTCATCTCCTAGCTCTGGTTCTTCTGGTGGTGGGGGCGCAATGGACTAGCTTCTTTCGGACTAGCTTACTAGCAATCAACTGGAAATCAAGGCACATTGTGACATTCTAAATGGAGGCTACCTTGTAGCCTCACATCCCTTTCTCTACATAATCGTATGTGTCTTTGATATTTTGTGCTAGGGAGCGGTCTGTAGCCTTCCCTGGATAAAAGTCTTGCGGGTCTGGTCCCTGCATGCTCAATCTAGTGATCCTATGGATCAATGATAGATCGACGGTGATGCATCTATCTAACCATAGATACCCACCATGGAAGCACGACAACAGGAGCTTAATGCACACGCTAACCTCCTGGTGCCTTCCAAAATGTGGTATCTTCATCACGTTCAAGACAGTGGACCTCGCGATGTCCATAGTTCACGGCTTATGGCATGGTTCCAACAGTCCAACAATGAAATTTTGGGCCATAAATTCTTTCCTAACCATTCGGGAGCATCGATTGAATGGTCATATTGCCTCCAACGATCATATTGTTTCTTCATGGCTAAGTGTCAATCTGTGCTGTACTGATATTCCGACAAAGTTCGAGTTCTGGAAATCTTTCTTCTGCAAAGTATTCTCTGAAACTTCTTGTAATTTTTCTAACTTTTCCCTCTTCTTACTGATCTTTCTAGCCTTCTTTCCTATGATTTAAATCACTGGTTTCCTCTTTCCATTATCGTTCTTATCTCCTATTGGGATGATAACTTCGCACTGTGAAGGGTCTTTCATAGGGTTCAAGGGTAATACTTCTTCTCTTTCTGGGGTAGGTTCTCTACTCTCTTGTACATACATGTGTCTCCAGTCTTCCTGTGTCCTTTCAACTTTGACATCCATATATTTGGTCTTTAGTAGCTTCGACTGGTTCTCTTGTTCTTCCAGTAAGTGCACTATTCTCCTAGCCATGAAATATCTTAGTTCTTTCTTTTTTTGTTCTAGATCTTCCTCTTCTTGTTTCCTTCATATTTGATCTTTCTAAATCTAGTTTTTTCCTAGAAAGATAGAAAATGGGGCGTTGTTCTCAACAAACTTAATGATCTCAAATTATTCTTCTGTCGAAGTGCCATGAGCACTCATAATATCTGGGTAAGTCTTCCACATAGGGTTATCAACTTTCCTCTAGATAATCTTATTCCTCCTAATGAAGGAACCATAGCAGGCTTTCCCAAAATTTCCCAAGTTCTTTTTATCATGATATTCACCTGTGTTTCCTCATCCAGGACATAGTCTATGTCGAAGTCTCCTATTCTTGTTTCTATGTACTCTCTCTTTTAATACCTCTGATAAGTTGATATTTCTGTGGTCATTCAAGGTTTCTTTCATTTGTAGTAATACAGTCTCTGATTCTTTCTGGGGTTCTCTCATATCCTTAGTTTCTTGGCTTGTCTCATAGTTTTCTTGTTTCATATTCATCTTTTCAACTTTAGCAATCATTCTAGGAAAATCCAAAACTTCATGGTACATAGATTTACAACAAAGACAACTAGGTATTCTACCAGGGCATTCCTTATTAGGTTGTACCAGTATTCTGCAACTGTAACAAAGGGTTAATCCTCTCTTTCTCTTAAATGATCCCTAACCTTTCCTGTACTACGCACTGGGATCATAGTAACTATCCTGCAAAAAAATATTTCTAGGATCCTGCATCCATTTGTTAGTCCAAACATTCTTTCTATGCATAGGAATAACATATCTTTTATTTCTTATATCAGATCTATTCGTATCAAATCTTCTTTCTTGTAATTGTTCCCTAGTTTTTAGACTAGGACAAAATCAAACATACCTAGATTCATTCTTTCAATTTTTTTTTTCAATTATATTACCTTTCTTAGAGCACAAAGATTCAATATCTTACCTCTTTTATTCAGATCAGACTTCTATTCTCAACACAGAGCTTTGCAAGTCAATACTGCACACTAAAGCATAGATCTACGTACATAGCTTTCTTTTCTTCAATTCCCAACAATCACAGTTTCAGGTGCTGGCAACAGAGCCATTTTTTGGCATAGGGACAGAACCAGGGTTCAACGCTTCAACAACACACGAACAAAACCCTAACTACCGACCCTTTCGGTAACACCTGCGAAGCAGATGAAGTCTCACCCGAGGTAGAGGTAGGGGTGGTTGTAGTACTCAAATGTTTGCAACCTAGCTGGGACACAGATACATGATTATAACACTTAACAAAGCACTTAGCAGTTAACATTCATCAATAATTAACCCTTATTCACATTGCATATCCAAACCATAATTACAGAACAATGCAATATTCTACCAGATCTAACACATCTAAGCACTTAGCACATGGAAAAAGATCATATGTAGCATTTATTCATATCATTTAAGCACTAATCTATCATACTAGATTCATCTAAACATTCATTACTGCACTTAAGATTAAATTATATACACAAGACAATAACCAGAATGCACAAAGCAACCATAACACAGGATATACGTGGTTTACCCCAGTGTGGGGCTATGTCCACCAACTCTTCTCTTGTTTATTATCTTCTCTTGATATTCTACAAGCACAGAGCATCAAAACCCTACTTCGCAGAGGGCATGATATTTGCGGGCACCTCACCAAATCCTTCTTCCCCAAGCTAGGTTTAAGCACAAAGCCTTCTTACTATCTATACACAAGCTTCTTACAATCACTTGCACTTAGCTTTGCAAGTTCTTAACACATAGTATACACAAAGCATATAAAACTTTTCACACTTAGCACCTTGGCCTCTTCCTACATCGCCTAGATATCTATCTATACATTACAAAATGGGCCCAAACATGGGTCGACATCCCATACCCATTACATAAACCCTAATCCAAAAACTATCCTAAAAAGGGGCTGAGATCCCACGATCTCCGCTTCAACTTGCGCTCCGCCTTTAAACAGCCTGTCGAAGTCCCAAAAGAGGTCAAACATGACCAAGGATGTCCAAAATTTGGTCAAGGGCCAACAATGGGTGACTGACCAAGAAGTCCTAGTGTTTTACATGCCTATGACATTTTATAAACTTAGTCCAATTTATCCCACATCCATCATGGGAATTTTTCTCCTCTCACTCTCTCATATATAATTGAACTAAAGGAGGTGCTTTAAGCATGCAGTGGAGTGTGATGTAAAGCTTGTTGCGAATGAAGCGTAGCCACCATCTCTTTCTTTTCAGAGATAGGTTGCCCCATTCTGCCAATTTGTGTTCTACAATGTTTTTTCTCTTGTTCATTAAAAGAAGTTGGTTTTCACTATATTTATGTGTTCTCCACATTATCTCTGTGTATTTCCTTGTTATATATCAGTTATATTTTTGTCTTCATGTCATTCTCAAAACAATATGGATCATGTTTGTTTTTTTATAAGCTTGAGGAGGATGAAAAGTGCTCGATATAGGTCATGTTTGATGAGTCCCTCATCACATTTTTAATGAATCTGACAAAGGAGGGGTTCAATCCCATATGGGTCTTTCAATGTATAATTTTAGGAGTCAAGATAAGGTAAACACAATAGTCTTTTCACGTTTAGACAGCCTGAAAAGAACTTAAAGAAGACTCCAAGGGTATTATTTTTTGTAAATTTAGTCCCTCAAACCCAAAAAATTATAAAACAATACAAGGGAGAACTCTTCCACCTGATCTAAAAAAGGGTTAAACTTACACTGAATAGACATCCTTTCAAATCCATTTAACGAGTGTCAAAGTAAACAATCTCACTCGACAATATTTTCATGTTTAGGGAGTTTGAAAAAAGATTAAAGGAGACTCCAAGGTGTACCTTTGTCATGGTTGGTTACTGAGCTCGACAAAGAGGTAATAGTAAGCTCGAATGGATAGAATGAGTGGTTTACAATGAAGTTCCAGGTGCATGAAACATGACTTAAGTAATGGACTAGAAAAAGAAACATGAAAAATGATATCCACTCGTAACAACAATTCTTGTCCAAGGGTGTTTGTAAAATGGGAGCATATAGATGGCTAGAGGTCAAGCATGGTTGCGGTGCGATAAGCAATGGAAGAAAATGGCGATTTAGAAACAATAAGAAGAGAGACAACAATACTAATAAAGTGTGACCATTTAATCAACATAAATGGTGGGAACTCCCTATGGGAAGGCTGGAACCAAAGGTATAGTGTTGGAACTATGGACGATTAATAATACAAAGGGGGAAATGTGGGGAAAAACCTATCCCTATATGCCAGTTTAGAGACATGTACCTCAAGTTCAAAGGATGTCCCCATCTTTGGAAGAAAAATGTCCCTAGAATCCTGTCAACACATGTAAACTAGGTTTAAAGGTCAAAACACATAGTAAAATATCAAAAAGAAAATGTTTTTTGAATTTTTGGATATGATTTACACAAAACAAAAGGCACTCACACCACACACCTATGTATAAGGAAATACACATCTTGATGTTTTAGATAAAAAAATATCCCATTCCAAGGATTATTCCAATGATATTTTTCATAATTGATGAACTCATGAGCCATTATTGGCATCATATGGCACACCATGCCAGGGCCATGCCACATAGGAATGAATTTCTATGTATGAAGACAATCAACATGAGTGGTTTAATGAGCTATGAAATATCCTTTATGGGATCCATCAAGACACGAGGGAAGTACAAAACATATATCTTTGAGGTAAGGGATAGCAAATAATTCATTGGAAAGTTTTGAAAAAGATAACCTGGGTGGAAAAGGGTCAAGACTGGGAGGTCTACTGGATGTCCCAGCCAATGCCCCTAGTTTCAAATCAAAACTCGTTGTGTTAACTCTCATCAGTTCCAAATTGGGGAGAAGGAAGGTGTGATGATTCTCATCCTCTCTGGGATTATCAATGGAAGCCATGACTTCTAGGATGGCCTCTTTTGAAGGATACTTAGTATCTATGAAATATTGTGAATTGAGAGATTCAAAAACCCGTATGGGCAGAGAAGGTTGATTGCACTCCACATGAGGATGGAGTTGTTGACCAGTATCAACGGATGTTGATGGCATGTATGCTCCATGTGAATCAACATATTCAGAGTGAGGTACCACCCAAGGGATCCATTGGTAGATGAGAAAATCATGTTGATAGGAGCGATATAGGTAGTGGCAGGTGCACGAAGGGGGAATATCCCCATAAGAGATGGATAATTAAACATACCTATACTAAAACTTTCACATCCCTCGAAAGAAATAACTATAAAAGGAACATTGGTGCTAGGATTAGCTCACATGTTGGGTGTGAAATAATTGATTTGATCGATTGTAACTATCTTTTCTTGATATGGAAAAATTATGACAGGAAAGGAAGTGGATGCAACAACCTTCATTGAATAGAACCAATTGTGTCCCAAGAGAATATTATAGTTGAGTGTCACATCCACCACTTTGAATTCTACGAAGACAATCTTTCCCCCGAGCTCAATGGACAAGGAGGTGCAAATTCCATGAGGTTTGAAAGAATGTCCATGAAAATATTTTAGGATGGTTGGAGATGTGGTGAGCTATGGAGAACCAAGGGATTTACAACATGAAAAATAAATAATGCAAGTGGTCGCTCCTTCATCGATCATCATACGAAATATATTCTTGTTCATACAACAAACTGAGATTTTCAATGCCAGTTGGTGTGAGAGACATGTCTCACTATATTTTGTGTCAAAGAAAATAATGTTGGACTCTGAAGGGTCGATTCCCCATATGGATGATAGAAAGGATTTATGTTGTGAAGGAAAACTTTGCAATACTTTGAATGTTGACATGGATCATGGTTCCTGGGAGATATCTTCCACCACACTATATTGTTGAGCTGCTCGGACATTCAAATTATGGGTAGTTCGTAGAAGTACCCATTTTAGAGGGTGGAGTACAGG
>ML814066.1:149284-159377 GCA_009831015.1 Picea engelmannii | reverse complement strand
ACAGAAAGGTTTTCTATCAAGGCTTTGAATTCCTTGATCTTGCTGAACACTTCAAATATATCCAGGTCTTTTACGAGAATAATCATTAATGAATGATACATAGTATACATACGCATTAATGGAGGATGATGGCATTGGGCCACACACGTGTGAATGAATGAGTTCTAGTACTCCTGCTTTGCTGCCCCTCTTTGGAAAATGGTTCTTGATATTCTTCCCTTGCACACATCCATTGCATATGCCTTCTTGATCAACCTTGAGTTCTGGTAAACTTGTGATAGCTTTGCATATGTATGGTAGTGCCTTGTAGTTGATGTGAGCTAATCTTCTAGAGTTCACTTGGATTCTTCAATAGCATGGGTCATGACAGCTTCTGAGTGACCCACCTTTCTCTTTTCCACTAATGATTGCTTCATTTATGATCTCTCCTTTAGCACGTTGCCTTATGCAACCTTCGCTATAGCTTCCTCATGTGACTTGGAGCAAGGTCAACAAAACAACAAGCAAGAATAATATCCTTCTTGATAATATAAAGCAACAACACGAACAATCATCATAGTAGCTTCTTTAGAGCTATCACTTATAATTTATTTGAAGCAAAGATTAAAGGTAATGAATACAATACGAAACGAGGTCAACACTCTCATAGTGTTGTGACCAAGCATTCTCCTATGACAATTTGGAACTAACACACGAGGTTTCTGCTAGAGGAGGTGTTAGTCATATCAGGCAAAGTATTTACATCTGTATTCTCACATGCTATCAAGTATAATACTTTACGATGATTGCTATCTCAACTAAAGTCATCAACTTGTCATGTGTACCTTTGAATCTTGATTAATCAAACCTAGATCCTTGTCCTCAAGAGTGAGTGCTTGCTTTTCTTCCAGGTCTCCTTCACTCAAGTGACGAGTACTTTTTTCAACCTGTCTGTTGTACTAAGACAATATGCTATCTTGACAAGAGGTTAGGTTAGAGGATAAGCTCTATGATCAACTTTTAATCCTTCTAATGATTTGATCATAGCTTCAACATGCAACACTGATCAAGATAATTTCATAACAAATAGATGCATATTAGAATAATCACACCTGGGTTGCATCATTCCTCTGAATGTGTTGGATCTTGAGATCCTTCTGGATCTATGGCAAAAGATCCCTTCTCCTACAAATACTCTTTAGGGTTTAACCATTAACCATATGTGAGTACATACCTCGGATCGCATTTGCAGGTAGTGGCTCCATCTGGTAGCAGCGGTAATCAATACAAAAACTTCAAGAGTGATTGCAACTGGTTCTACGACTGCAACTGCAACTGGTTCAGAGACTACAACTGCAATTGCAACTGGTACTGCAACTGCAACTGGTTCTGAGACTACAACTGCAACTGGTTTTGAGACTACAACTGCAACTGCAACTTACGGTTTTATGAGAAAACCCTAATTTTTCAAACTTCAAATTTTGAAATTCTGATCCAGGGGATAGATGAGCTGAGCTGAGGCAAATTAGCTGGTGCAGTCAGATTTTCGAAAATCCAACTTTTACCCCCTCAAAATTGATCTACGGATTTTTGGACTGGTGCTTCTGGTTTTCTGGTACTTCTGATACTCTGGTACTTCTGGTACTTCTGGTACACTGGTTTTCTGGTATTTTGTGAAACTAGGGTTTTACTTTCCGGGAGATCTAGCCACTGAAAATGTGTGCGCTAAGTGCCAAAATGATCCTTGGGGGAGGGCGTAGCTTTCTAGGAGGTTAGAGAGCTGAAAATACTCACTTTTGCAAAACCCTAATTTTTGGGTATGATAACAGTGACGTTTTTCCTCTTGCAAATTGTGCTTCCTTCAGGTTGGCTCTGAAACCATGTTAATGTTTATGCCATTATTATAGTTCTTTGCATTTCATTAGATAAGAGCATAATAAGAACAAGATCATTGAGAAATACACATTCACAAGAGACACAACATTTATCCTGGGAAACCCTCTAGGGGAAGAAAACACAGCAAAAACTTCCTTATCATAAATAGCTTATACAATGTTCAAGAGATAACTCAAACCAATACAGATAGTCCTCTCCAAGAGATGCGCCACTCTTCTTCTCCTCTCTCCAACTGGTAATTGCAGCTTGCTTCATAAGAAAATGAGCAAGTGAGTTGTGTGTTTGAAGTGAGGCGCTAGCCTCTTATATATACAAGACTGGCACGTGTGAAAGGTCACAACTGGCAGGGCCGACCTCTCCCTCTGGGTGGGTAAATCCACCTTTAATTAATTCTGGGTCTTCCATAATAACTACTGGGGCCGACTTCTTATTCTGCCCTTTGTAATTGTTCGATGACCAATCCGCAAAAGGGGATTTGGTCCTTATACAATTACCGACATGATTAATCCACAATGGGGATTAATCCAATAACAATAATAATAATAATGACATGATTAATCCACAATGGGGATTTAATCCAATGAATAAAATAATAATAAGAATGCTCTTCGCAGTTACATTATTTCAACACTCCTCCTCTTACATCTCTAACCCAAGTGTAAAGAAGAACAAGAAAAAGTGCGTAATCGATTATGGGATTGTCATCCTCAACATCTTGCTCCCAAGGTCAAACCCTAGTATCTCACAAGAACAATCTCCCAACAAAAACGTTTTCTTCTCTCTTCATGACTTCTCCTTCGGTTTCCTCGAGAATCCTGGCACCTTCCTCCTATAAGAGAAGTACAAAGAAAATAGTACAATCATGATGATAAATGAGTCTCTCCTTCCTCTATTTATGTGAGAGGTGAAGCGAGGTCATCAATGACTAGTGGACCTCGTCCAATACTAGCGACCTGAAAAATACAAGTAGCTCCACACGAGTGAAGCGCTCCCTCTACAAGTGACACATGTGAAGCTCCAAGTTGATGTCAATAAACGTGCAAGTGTCCAAGGCATGAGTGGTACCCCCAAGGTTCCGAAGCTCGGATGCATCTCCAAGGTCATGTGCCTACTCAGGGAGCACCACACCTACATGTTCTCTTTCTCAACCCAAGCATCCTCAAGTCAAGTGTAAGGCTCCATGCAAGCAAGACATTGCCGTCTCTAGGGCTCATTCCTCCTCCAGAATGCCTAACATTCCTCTTCCAATGTAGTCGCCCTCCAAGCAAGCAACCTCCCTTCAAGTGTCTACTAAATGAAGAAGTCACCAGGGTCCATAGGTATCCAACGCTCCACGAAAGTGTAGAAATTCTGAGGTACTATCATGATGCCAAAACAGGTCCGTCCTTGACCTTTATTTTGGCTTTAAGTTCACAATCTCAAAACTCTCTTTTGTTGTCTTTTTAGGACAACAAACGTTTTAGTAATTTTTTGCTGATAATTTTGGTGGTTAAATGTCCTTTTGAGGTACCCTTGCTAGTGTTTTCATACCTCAATGTTAGCACATGCAATATACTCAAAACAGATAACACTCCTCATGATCTTTACAACTGTAACAAGATGATCTAAACTCTAAGCATGTATGAAATGAACACAAGTATTTTTGGTCAACATGAAAACCAGTTTGGTATGAAAGTATATATAATGATAATCTAAAGCATGAGATACAAAAAGTAATACAATACAAAGGAACCTGTATACATAGCAAGCTCCTCTTGAGCCTTGCCAAAGGATCCAATGAGATATGTGCCCAAGCTTAGTGCGCCCTCTACCTTTGTTGCTTTGTCCACTGAAGTGAAGCACCCTCCTTCCTCTTTGACCCAATGAAGAAACCCCACCACAAAAATCTTCTCTTGTGTGTTGCCTCTCCACTGAAATAATCAGATCTGACTTTCTCCAAGAATTGATGCTCCCTACTAGCTGTGTGCCCTCCTCCAAGCAAGTGTGATCATCTGTAATGCCCCCCACCTCTTAGAGAGGTGATGAGGAGACTCAGTGGCCTGGGCACCCCCACTAGGTCATAGTCTCACACTGAGGGGGGAGGTCAACTAGGCTAAAGTTATAATTTTAAGTTGACTTGAGAAAGGAAAGGGATAAAAGGAGTAAAAGATAACTCAACAGAAGAATAGAATTTAACCTTGGGAGTTAACCTAACTCAACAGAGAATTAGAAGGAAAAGTATAAGTAAGAGGCTGGGGCGCACCTATTATTCATTCTTAATTTGGTGTATTGTTTGTTATTGCTCTTGAACATTTCGTTTGGGGGTTTTGTTGTACAAACCCTTGTGAACAACTCAGTGGTGAAATATCCACTCACCTTGTTCCACAGCTTGGTCTCGGGGATGAAAGATTCTTCCACACCATTCTATTCTCAACATATCTCCTTCTAGAGCTTTAGAAGATAGCAGGGCCGTACTCAAGGGCATACCATACGAATGAGAAGGGTTCGATCTGGCCAATCAGGAGGAGCATTGGACATTGCATCAGTTGGGTTTTACTTGCAGGTACTCCATCATCATTTTGAGGGTTTCTTTGAGGAGTTATCATCACTCAATCTTCAACAACAGTCTGGGATGATTTGGAGGTTAGGAGGACGTCCCACTTTTCTGTATTTCTCAGATCTAGAGAGATCTGTTTGAGATCTGGATCTGAAACTTCTCCCACGGGATTCTCTTAGCCCGATCTACATCCTTGGAGAGTTTCACAACAATTGGAGGTATATTTCTTCAAGGACGAGTTGCCTAGGGTTTCTGCCATTCAGGAGGGCGCAACTCCCTTGGAAGATTCAACAATTGGAGAGGTTGGCCTTGGACATTGGGCTTGAGACTTCTGGAGGAGGATCCCACTACCCTGATCTATCATCTGACCAAGTTTGGGCTCATTTGGAGTCATCTTCCTTCAGGGCCGAATTATTGAGGGCTTCAGTCTTCTCTTGGAGCCTGGCTTCTTCAGCTGGAGGGTTTGTATTCAGATTTGTTTTGTATTGATCCTCATTTCTTATTTAGCCTTTGGAGGCTTATTTTGCATCGGTAGAGCATTTTGTAGCAACTCATATCTATTGTTTTTCCGACCATCTGAGGATTATTCCAGATCGGCTATCTATTGTATTGGTTCCATATTGCTCATAATAAAAGG
Organism: Picea engelmannii; assembly: GCA_009831015.1. Classification (NCBI taxonomy): domain Eukaryota; kingdom Viridiplantae; phylum Streptophyta; class Pinopsida; order Pinales; family Pinaceae; genus Picea; species Picea engelmannii. The sequence goes on along the minus strand of ML814066.1, from coordinate 154,329 downwards.
TCAGATCTTGCTTGTGCTTCTATATCTTGAATGTATTGTGATCTTCATGTGTTGGATGAATCTTGTATGAATGCACTTAATAACTAGATAACTCAATAAACACTTGTACATCAACAAATCAGTGGTAGTTAGTGATTCCAAGCGAAAAATTTGGCTTGGGATCATTACATCACCACAAATAATACGCCCTAATCCTCCATGAGTCTTCCATGAATGGAGATGCCCAAGCTCTCCTCTGCCAATGCTTCCATTCCCATCCTCTTGCCCTTCTCCAAACTCTCTTGGTGAGCATACAAGTGAATTTGCCTCCAAATGGCCTTTGCACCCACTTTATAGAAATCATAAGGAAACCTAGAAATGGATGGATGAGATCATCCCATCCCATTTCTAATCAAAGGTTGATATCTTCCAAAAATAATCTCAACTCAAAACCCACTTTGGCTTAGTTTCCTTATTTCTTTTTATGTACCTTAATTCACCCATAAAGTGAATTAATAGTCATTTTTGACACAAGTGACATATTTCACTTTGAATTAAATCTCTTAAGTGAAAGTGAAATTAGAATCATAAAGTAAAGTAATGAGGGTAATAGTCTCCCCCTTTGTGTTTAGAGACTCACAAACACAGGGGGACCACTTTCCAAGGTACCGAAATCTCAATAGGAAGAATGTCATGTAAGCATCCGTTCAGGGTCTAGCAACCAAGAGTAAGCCACCTCAAATGTGTGAATCCATTTTGGAACACCAAGGGTCTACCATACACTATAAATCTGACATCTCATTAAACTCTCCCAAACATAGTGTAAACACTTCCGAAGTAACCTCAAAAGCTAAAACACTCATACCATATTTATAATCAAGGTGTATGTTAACTTCTATTAGCTTGCAATATGTACACAAACACAACACACGAGTTATAGTTATCTCATGTTGTGACCTGTGTATGGCCGGATGCCTTTTAATGTAGTTGCAACCATGAAATAAATTTTTAACTAAGCTATGATTTTGTTTTCTTACTTTTATATCATGATTTTCTAACACTTGTTATGATTTTCTTCAATGTATATATTTTCATTGAAATTGCCACTGTATTTAGAGTGTTCTGATTCTTCTTTGTGTGCTTTTATTTGCACAACTTCTAAACTAGCCACGAGGATTCTTATGGGTCTTCACCTGGGAAAATGAGAGTATGGTTCACCCTTGCTTGGTCGTCTTTTAGAATATTCTCCTTCTAGAAGAGTAATAAATTCTATCTATCTATTAGGTATGAGGTCATTGTTGTCTCTGGTAGGTTTTTATTTTTATTTTTGTCAATTTGCAAAAGCTTTTGGTTACAACATGAATTAGAGCAGAGTAATTAGTAGATTCACGAGGATGTATATGTATTTTAATACGCAAGGTTCATGACTTTCTTTTGTATTTTTTGTGTTTTGTTACAGGGCTTACAATCCGTATAAATTCATCCCTACCTACGAAGAAGCAAGAAGTCAAACCCAAGACGAAGGACTTCCAAGGTAAAGAAAGGAATGAACGAAGGGTTAAGTGGAAATAACTTAGGTAGGGGTATAGAAGATTAAAAGTTCCTTATGATTTATCATATCAGTCTTATTGTTTATTTTGATGCACGCGTAGTGAAAAAGTTTGATTGGAGTTACACGCACACACACACACACACACACACTTCGATTTTATATTCTTTTGAAATGCCATAATCATGTGTTTCACTGTTCTTTTTATAGGAACAATGGAGAGTCAGAGCAAAATTGGTTGTTGGAGAAAACATGGTGAGACAAAGAAAAAGAGAAGGGAAAATTTCATTTGGAGTTCCACGCGCACACATATACACTTTGATTTTAGATGTACGATGTTCGGTTTTTTTGAAATGCCATGGTCATGTGTTTCACTGATCTTTTGATAGGAACAATGGAGAGTGGGAGAAAAATTGATTGTTGGAGAAAGCATGTCGCGACAAAGAAAGAGGTAAAGGAAAATTTCATTTGGAGTTACACGCGCACACATATACACTTTGATTTTTGATGGATGATGTGCAGCTTTTTTGAAATGCCATGGTCATGTGTTTCATTGATCTTTTTTCTAGGAACAATGGAGAGCTGAAGCAAAATTGGTTGTTGGAGAAAGCATGACGCGACAAAGAAAGAGGTAAAGGAAAATTTCATTTGGAGTTACACGCGCACATATACACTTTGATTTTAGATGTATGATGTTTAGATTTTTTGAAATACCATGTTCAGGTGTTTGGCTGATCTCTTAAGAGGAACAAGGGAGAGCGCGGGCAAAATTATTTGTTTGAGAAAGCACGACACAAGAAAGAAAGAGAATGCATTTTAGAAAGCTCTTGGTCATTCACATCCCCCTCCTCTATACTCCTGTGTTGTGTCATGTTGTGTGAATGTGAAAGCGCTTCCCATGTCCCGTGATTGTTTGTTCTTGTGTTGGTGTTTGTTCATATGTGTTGTATCTGTATATATGTGATTGCATGTATGTGAAGTCGTGTTGTGTCGAGTCCCGAGGAGGGGGCATGTGATATATATTGGAATGAACAAAATTTAGATCTAGATCATCTTGACCAGGAAGGGGCGAAGGAAAGAAGATGCTGCATCTCATCTCTCTCTCTCTCTCTCTCTCTCTCTCTCTCTCTCCCCTCTTTGGATTGCAGATTCTCCATTCCAGGTATTATTATTTTCTCAAAATCTTTTCTTTTCATTCGCCTTTGTATGTAATTCATTTGAATAATCTCGATATGTTATTTATTAACCCCAAAGGACTAGCCTAATTAAGTTATCAGATGTTGGATATTTTCGTCGATGGTGATTAGATTTGTCTGTCTCTCTATGTACTCTAGGGCTTCTTGTAGTATCGAAAACACATCACCTTACTTAAGTCCTTCTTCCTTGTTCCCTAGCCTTCCTTCTCCTTGTAGTTTTTCTTGCTACACTTTTCCGTCCTCCCAATGAGAGCAATCTCTTCTACTTCCTCTTGCTGCATTGAACGGGATTGCAACTCGAGTTCTTCTCGCACCAGGTCATCCTAGAGCCTGTTGAAGGTCGGCAATGTCTCTCGAGCATGGACGCCCTTAACAAAAATCCTCCAAGATGGTAAAGCCATTCAAGGGAACAAACACCAAATCCCTATCTTCCACCTCCATCCCAATGGTAGAGCCTGTTGAAGTTCGACAGTGTCTCTCGAGCATGGACGCCCTAAACAAAAAACCTCCAAGATGGTAAAGCTATTCAAGGGAACAAACACCAACTCCCTATCTTCCACCTCCGTCCCAATGACACTCAACTGGTCTCTCAACTCTGCGATCTCATCCATGTCTTTCGCCACATTATCTGTCTTGACACATGGGGATGGCCCAGGGCTTGTTTTGCAAAACCTATCAAAGCCCGAGACTTCTCCTTGTTGGTCGTTTTGTTTGCCATGTGAGCTACGAAGAGATTCTTCACGGAATCAAGAATGGTTGTCTTTGCCTTGGCCGCCTCCTTGTTATGAGCATCCAACAACTCCGCATCAGTAGGTGCTGCAATCGAGAAACTATCGAGAAACATTAGAACAAACCAATCAAATCTCAAGACATCTCCTTGCTGGTCGTCTTGTCTGCCCTGTGAGCTATGAAGGGATCCTTCATAGAATCAAGAATGGTTGTCTTTGCCTTGGCCACCTCCTTGTTATGAGCATCCAAGAACTCCGCATCGGCAGGTGCCGTAATCTCTTGCTAAACGTGTTCCTAAATCACGGCTTTCTCCGTAGGCATCCGTGGTCGAAGCTTCCGAAGGATGAAATTAGAAACTCCTTCCAACTTATCACATTCTCTAAGTGCAATGGTGGACATCTGTGCAAGATCTAAATCCACCTCAAAATAATAGTTAGCAATAATGAAGTAGCACAAGCCCTTCTAGGGCTCATACGCTTCATTCAAACGTCCTAGGGTTTCACGCCCAAGCAACCTACACGAGGTTAACCTATGAATCTCAGGAATAACGCAACTGAAACACCAACTCCTCCTTCAGCAAAAGAGTGATTTCAGCAAGAAAGCTCCGATACTACGTAGAAATTTCATGAATTGAGATTTCTTTTGCAAGTTCAAAAATTTCACCTCCTTCGAGGTTCCACAGATTTAATCATTGTGAATTATCATCGTTAGGGATGAACTGAAATATAAATTACAGCGATAAACAATAGACAGTGTTTCACTTCACATCAACCCCAATACAGTAGGCAATGCAAAAGAGAAGACACCTAATATATGGAAAAAAGTTCCATCCATTCGAGGTAGTATTTTCATGCGTAAACCAGATCTGAAATCACCGCAATCAATGGAGGTTTACAGTAGTAAATGTTGAAATAATGTACCTGCGAAGAGTATTCTTATTATTATTGTTATTTTATTCATTGGATTAATCCCCATTGTGGATTAATCATGTTGGTAATTGTATTAGGACCAAATCCCCTTTTGCGGATTGGTCATCGGACAATTGTAATAGGCAGAATAAGAAGTCGGCCCCAACAGTTATTATTGAGACCCAGAGTTAAATTAAAGGTGGGTTTACCCACCCAGAGTGAGAGGTTGGCCCTGCTAGTGAAGCCCCTTCACACGTGCCAGTCTTGTATATATAGAGAGGCTAGCGCTTCACTTCTACACACAACACACTCGCTCATTTTCTAAGAGGCAAGTTGCAACTTACCAGTTGGAGAGAGGGAGAAGAGTGGCACATCTTTTGGAGAGGACTATCTGTATTGGTTTGAGTTATCTCGACATTGTATTGGCAATTTATGATAAGGAAGTTTTTGCTGGGATTTCTTCCCCTAGAGGGTTTCCTAGGATAAATGCTATGTCTCTTGTGAATGTGTATTTCTCCGTGATCTTGTTCTTATGTTGCTGTTATCTATTGAAATGCAAAGAACTATAATAATGGCATAAACATTAACATGGTATCAGAGCCAACCTGAAGGAAGCATATTTCGCAAGAGGAAAAACGTCACTGTTACTGTACCCAAAAATTAGGGTTTTGCAAAAGTGAATCT
>ML814066.1:128244-148466 GCA_009831015.1 Picea engelmannii | reverse complement strand
ACAACAGTCTTTGTAAAGTATTATACTTGATAGCATGTGAGCATATAAAGGTAAATACTTTGCCTGATACAACTAACACCTCCTCAAGGAGAAACCTCGTGTGTTAGTTCCAGGTTGCCATGGAAGAATGCTTGGTCACAACAGTATAAGAGTGTTGACCTCATTTCGTATTGTATTCCTTATCTTTAATATTTGTTTAGATAAATTATAAGTGATAGCTCTAAAGGAGCTACTGTGATGATTGTTCGTGCTATTGCTTTATATTATCAAGAAGGATATTATTCTTGCTTATTGTTTTGTTGACCTTGTTCCAGGTCACATGAGGAAGCTATAACGAAGGTTGCAGAAGGCATCGTGCTAAAGGAGAGACCGTAAATGAAGCAATCATCATTGGAAGAGAAGAAGGTGACTTGCATAAGCTATAGGGTCACTCAGAAGCTGCCATGACCCACGCTATTGAAGAATCCATGTGAACTCTAGAAGATTAGCTCACATCAACTACAAGGCGCTACCATACATATGCAAAGCGGTCACAAGTTTACCAGAACTCAAAGGTGACCATGAAGGCGTATGCAATGGATGTGCACAAGGGAAGAACATCAAGAGCCTGTTTCTGAAGAGGGACAGCAAGGCAGAAGGAGTCCTAGAACTCATTCATTCAGATGTATGTGGCCCAATGCCATCATCCTCCATTAATGGGTATGTATACTATGTATCATTCATTAATGATTATTCTCGTAAAAGACCTGGATATATTTGAAGTGTTTAGCAAGATCAAGGAATTCAAAGCCTTGATAGAAAACCCTTCTGTAAGGAAGATTAAGATACTCAAATTAGATAATGGAGGAGAATATACCTCAAAAGAGTTTGTGAACTTCTGCAAAGATGTTGGGATCAAGATCCCCAACAAAACGGTGTAGCTGAACGGAAGAACAAAACCATATTGGAAGCTGTGAAGACTATGATCCATGATTAAGATCTTCCTATGTGCTTATGGGCAGAAGCAACAATGACAGTTGTTTATGTGTAGAACCGATTATCCCATAGCACACTTGGGCTCAAGACACCGGAAGAGATGTTCACCGAAAAGAAGCCAGAGGTAAGCCATATCAAAATATTTGGCTATCTATTGTTTATTCATATACCTAAAGAAAAGAGAAACAAACTGGACCCTTCCGGAAAGAAGGGAATATTTATGGGATACTATGAGGTCTCTAAGGCCTTCAAAATCTACATACCTGGTCACCACCACATTGAAATCAGCAGGGACATGACCTTTGATGAAGAAGCAACACTTAAGAAATCAAGAAGATGCCAGCTTGAAGAAGTATATGAAGAGGAACCTGTAAATCCCAGGAAATCAGAATCCGTGAGGGAAGTTCCCAGAGCTACAGAACCAGTAAGGGAAGTCGTAACTTCCCCCGATGAGGAGACTCCTGAAGACCACGATATAACAGAAGTTCAAGAACCTCCTCAAATGACCTTCTCCCATAAAAGAAATCCTGCTTGGGCAAGAGAGCTCATTCAAGATGGAGAGAAGTATGGTGTTCCAGAAGGAACCTCCAGACAGGTGAAAAGACTAAAGCCATTCTCCAGTTACACGGCTTTGATGTGTAATCTACTAGATGAAGAGCCTACCTGCTTTGAAGAAGCCATTCAAAAGAAGGAATGGGCAGATGCCATGACAGAGGAATACCAATCCATAATAAAGAACGAAGTATGGGAAATAGTTCCCAGATCGAAGAATAAAGATGGGGTATCCTACAGATGGCTCTTCAAAATAAAACATGCTGCTAATGGAAGTATTGAGAAGTATAAAGCAAGATTTGTCATTCGTGGCTTTTCCCAGAAGGAAGGCATTGACTATGAAGAGACATTCGCTCCTGTAGCCAGATACACTTCGATCGGGACCATCATAGCTCTTGCAACTAAGATGAAGTGGAAGCTGCACCAGATGGACGTGAAGACAGCTTTCCTGAATAGTGTTATTGAAGAGGAAGTGTATATAGAGCAACCCCAAGGATTTGAGGTTGAAGATAGGAAGTCTCATGTCTGCAGATTGAAGAAAGCCTTATACGGATTGAAGCAATCTCCTAGAGCTTGGTATGGCCGTATAGACAGTTTCTTGATGAGCTTAGGCTTTATCAAGAGTAAAGCAGACTCAAATCTCTACTTCAAAATTATGGATAAATAACCTATAATTTTACTACTGTATGTGGATGTCTTATTCTTAATTGGAGAAGAAAAGCTCATCGCTGAATGTAAAAAGAGACTTGCCACATAATTTGAAATGAAAGACCTCGGCCTAATGCATTACTTCTTAGGTCTTGAGGTATGGCAGAGTCCAGAAAGAATCTTCCTTAACCAAGGGAAGTACACGGTCGAAATCTTAAAGAGATTCGACATGCTAGACCAGACACCAGACTAGACATCTGTTTTGCAGTGAACACCTTGAGTCAGTTTCTGGTAGAGCCCAGACGTGTTCACCTAGTGGCTGCAAAACATGTGATGAGGTACCTTAAAGGTACAATGGATTATGCTCTCAGCTATGATGGAGATCATGACTTTACATTGAGTGGATACACTGATTCAGATTGGGCAGGAAGCGTTGCTGACAGAAAAAGCATTTCCTGATGTTGTTTCAGTTTGGGATCAACCATGATCTCGTGGCAGAGTAGGAAGCAATCCAGTATTTCTCTCAGCACATCGGAAGGAGAGTACATTGCCGCATGTTCTGCTAGATGCGAAGCTATATGGCTTCAAAAGTTGTTGACTGGCCTATTTGACTTGGAGATGAGAGCAACCGTGATTCTATGTGACAACCAGAGCTGTATAAAGATGACAGAGAATCCTGTATTCCACGATAGGTCGAAGCACATAGAAATCCGCTATCATTTCATCCGCAACATGGTATAGAAAGGAGCCTTGAAGCTCCAGTACATTAGCACGGATGAACACGTTGCTGACGTGTTGACCAAACCTCTATCTCGTGTAAAGTTTGAACACTTTCGAGATAAGCTTGGTATAGTCCGAAAGGACCCTCCCTGAAAGGGGGAGTATATATATTCATTCCTTGCTTCTGACCTCGCTATTAGATGTAAAGCAAGATGAGTCATTGCTTCTGACCTCGCTGTTAGACGTAAAGCATGACGCTGTGTGTTCCTTGCTTCTGACCTTGCTGTTAGACGTAAAGCAAGAGGAGTCATTGCTTCTAACCTTGCCAAAGGATCCAATGAGATATGCGCCCAAGCTTAGTGCGCCCTCTCCCTTTGTTGCTCTATCCATTGAAGTGAAGCACCCTCCTTCCTCTTTGATCCAATGAAGAAACCCCACCACAAAAATTTGCTCTTGTGTGTTGCCTCTCCACTGAAACAATCAGATCTGACTTCCTCCATATATTGATGCTCCCTGCTAGCTGTGCGCCCTCCTCCAAGCAAATGTGATCACCACAAATAATACGGGCCCTAATCCTCCATAAGCCCTCCATGAATGGAGATGCCCAAGCTCTCCTCTCCCAATGCTTCCACTCCCATCCTCTTGCCCTTCTTTAAACTCTCTTGGTGAACATACAAGTGAATTTGCCTCCAAATGCCCTTTGCGCCCTCTTTATAGAAATCATAAGGAAACCTAGAAATGGATGGATGAGATCATCCCATCCCATTTCTAATCAAAGGTTGAGATCTTGCAAAAAGAATCTCAACTCAAAACCCACTTTGGCTTAGTTTCCTTATTTCTTTTTATGTACCTCAATTCACCCGTAAAGTGAATTAATAGTCACTTTTGACATAAGTGACATATTTCACTTTGACTTAAATCTCTTAAGTCAAAGTGAAATTAGAATCATAAAGTAAAGTAATGAGGGTAATAGTCTCCCCCTTTGTGTTTAGAGACTCACAAACACAGGGGGACCACTTTCCAAGGTACCGAAATCTCAACAGGAAGAATGTCATGTAAGCATCCGTTCAGGGTCTAGCAACCAAGAGTAAGCCACCTCCAATGTGTGAATCCATCTTGGAATACCAAGGGTCTACCATACACTATAAACCCGACATCTCATGAAACACCTCCAAACATAGTGTAAACACTTCTGAAGAAACCTCAATAGCTAAACCACTCATACCATATTTATAATCAAGGTGTATGTTAACTTCTATTAGCTTGCAATATGCACACAAACACAACACACGAGACATAGTTATCTCATGTTGTGACCTGTGTATGGCCGGATGCCTTTTTATGTAGTTGCAACCATGAAATAAATTTTTAACTAAGCTATGATTTTGTTTTCTTACTCTTATATCATGATTTTCTAACACTTGTTATGATTTTCTTCAATGTATATATTTTCATTTAAATTGGCACTGTATTTAGAGTGTTTTGATTTTGCTTTGCGTGCTTTTATTTGTGCAGCTTCTAAACTACCCACGAGGATTCTTGCGGGTCTTCACCTGTGAAAATGAGAGTATGGGTCACCCTTGCTTGGTCGTCTTTTAGAATATTCTCCTTCTAGAAAAGTAATAAATTCTATCTATCTATTGGGTTTGAGGTCATTGTCTCTACTATGTTTTGATTTTTTTTTTTTTCAATTTGTAGAAGCTTTTGGCTACAACATGAATTAGAGCAGAGTAATTAGTAGATTCACGACAATGTATATGTATTTTAATATGCAAGGTTCATGACTTTCTTTTGTATATTTTGTGTTTTGTTGCAGGGCTTACAATCCGGATAAATTCATCCCCACCTACGAAGAAGCAAGAAGTCAAACCCAATACGAAAGACTTCCAAGGTAAAGAAATGAATGAATGAAGGGTTAAGTGGAAATAACTTAGGTAGGGGTATAGAATATTAAAAGTTGCGTATCATTTATCATATTGGGCATATTGCTTATGTTGGTGCACGACTAGTGGAAAAGTTTGATTGGAGTTACACGCACGCACACACAGACACACAGACACACACACTTCGATTTTAGATTGATGTAGTGCAACTCTTTTGAAATGCCATGTTCAGGTGTTTCACTTTTCTTTTTATAGGAACAATGGAGAGTCAGAGCAAAATTGGTTGTTGGAGAAAGCATGGTGCGACAAAGAAAGAGAGAAGGGAAAATTTCATTTGGAGTTCCACGCGCACACATATACACTTTGATTTTAGATGTATGATGTTCAACTTTTTTGAAATTCGATGGTCATGTGTTTCACTGATCTTTTGATAGGAACAATGGAGAGTTGGAGCAAAATTGGTTATTGGAGAAAGCATGTCGCGACAAAGAAAGAGGTAGAGGAAAATTTCATTTGGAGTTACATATGCACACATATACACTTTGATTTTAGATGTATGATGGTCAGCTTTTTTTAAATGCCATGGTCATGTGTTTCACTGATCTTTTGATAGGAACAATGGAGAGCCGAAACAAAATTGGTTGTTGGAGAAAGCATGACGCGACAAAGAAAGAGGTAAAGGAAAATTTCATTTGGAGTTACACGCGCACACATATACACTTTGATTTTAGATGTATGATGTTTAGCTTTTTTGAAATACCATATTCATGTGTTTGGCTTATCTCTTAACAGGAACAAGGGAGCGCGTGAGAAAAATTAGTTGTTGGAGAAAGCACGGCTCAAGAAAGAAAGGGAGTGCATTTTGGAAATCTCTTGCTCATTCACATCCCCCTCCTCTATAATCTTGTGTCGTGTCATGTTGTGTGAATGTGGAAGCGCTTCTCATGTCTCGTGATTATTTGTTCTTGTGTTGGTGTTTGTTCGTATGTGTTGTGTCTGTATATATGTGATTGTATGTATGTGAAGTCGTGTTTTGTCGAGTCGCGAGGAGGGGGCATGTGATCTATATTGGAATGAACAAAATCTAGATGTGGATCATCTCGACCAGGAAGAGGTGAAGGAAGGAAGATGCTGCATTTCATCTCTCTCTCTCTCTCTGTCCTCTTTGGATTGCAGATTCTCCATTCTAGGTATTATTATTTCAAAATATTTTATTTTCATTCACCTTTGTATATAATTCATTTGAATAGTCTCGATATGTTATTTATTAACCCCAAAGGACTAGCCTAATTAAGTAATCAGATATTGGATCTTTCTGTCGATGGAGATCAGATTTCTCTGTCTCACTATGTACTCTAGGGCTTCTTGTAGCATCGGAAACACATCACCTTACTCAAATCCATCTTCCTTCTCCCCTAGCCTTCCTTCTCCTTATATCTTTTCTTGCTACACTTGTTCGTCTTCTCAATGAGAGCAATCTCTTCTACTTCCTCTTGCTGCGTTGAACGGGACTGCGACCCGAGTTTTTCCCGCACCAGGTCATCCTAGAGCCTGTTGAAGGTCGACAATGTCTCTTGAGCACGGACACCCTGAACAAAAAGCCTCCAAGATGGTAAATCCATTCAAGGGAACAAACACCAACTCCCTATCTTCCACCTCCGTCCCAATGGTAGAGCCTGTTGAAGGTCAACGATGTCTCTCGAGCATGGACGCCTTGAACGAAAAGCCTCTAAGATGGTAAAGCCATTCAAGGGAACAAACACCAACTCGCTATCTTCCACCTCCGTCCCAATGACACTCAACTGGTCTCTCAACTCTACGATCCTGTCCATGTAGCTTGCCACATTATTTGTCTTGGCACATGGGGATGGCCCAGGGCTTGTTTGCAAAACCAATCAAAGCCCGAGACATCTCCTTGTTGTTCGTCTTGTTTGCCCTGTGAGCTATGAAGAGATTCTTCACGGAATCAAGAATGGTTGTCTTTGCTTTAGCCGCCTCCTTGTTATGATCATCCAACAACTCCGCATCAGCAGGTGTTGCAATCGAGAAACATTAGAACAAACCAATCAAAGCTCGAGACATCTCCTTGTTGGTTGTCTTGTTTGCCCTGTGAGCTATGAAGGGATCCTTCATAGAATCAAGAATGGTTGTCTTTGCCTTGGCCACCTTCTTGTTATGAGCATCCAAGAACTCCACATCGATAGTTGTTGTAATCTCTTTCTAAACGTGATCCTGAATCACGGCTTCCTCCGTAGGCATTCGTGGTCGAAGCTTCTGAGGGATGAAAATGGAAACTCCTTCCAATTTATCACATTCTCTAAGTGCAATGGTGGACATCTGTGCAAGATCTAAATCCACCTGAAAACTATAGTTAGCAATAATGAAGTAGCTCAAGCCCTTCTAGGGTTCATACGTTTTATTCAAATATTCTAGGGTTTCACACCCAAGCAACCTGCACGAGGTTAACCTACGAATCAAGAATGGCTGTTTTTGCCTTGGCCGCCTCCTTGTTATGGGCATCCAACAACTCTGCAGCAACATGTGCTGCAATCGAGAAACTATCAAGAAACATTAGAACAAACCAATCGAAGCTCGAGACATCTCTTTGCTGGTCATCTTGTCTACTCTGTGAGTTATGAAGGGATCCTTCATAGAATCAAGAATGGTTGTCTTTGCCTTGGCCACCTCCTTGTTATGAGCATCCAAGAACTCCGCATCGGCAGGTGCTGTAATCTCTTTCTCAACGTGTTCCTAAATCACGGCTTCCTCCGTATGCATCTGTGGTCGAAGCTTCCGAGGGACGAAATTGGAAACTCCTTCCAACTTATCACATTCTTTAAGTGCAATGGTGGACATCTGTGCAAGATCTAAATCTACCTCAAAACAATAGTTAACAATAATGAAGTAGCACAAGCCTTTCTAGGGCTCATACGCTTCATTCAAACATGCTAGGATTTCACACCCAAGCAACCTGCACGAGGTTAACCTATGAATCCCAGGAACAACGCAATTGAAACACCAACGCCTCCTTCACCAAAAGTGTGATTTCAGCAAGAAAGCTCTGATACTACGTAGAAATTTCATGAATTGAGATTTCTTTTGCAAGTTCAGAAATTTGACCTCCTTCGAGATTACATAGATTTAATCATTGCGAATTATCATCATTAGGAATGAACTAAAATATAAATTACAGCAACAAACAACAGACACTGTTTCACTTCACATCAACCCCAATACACTAGGCAATGCAAAAGAGAAGACACATAATATATGGAAAAAAGTTCCATCCCTTCGGGGCAGTATTTTCATGCATAAACAGGATCTGAAATCACCGCAATCAATGGAGGTTTACAGTAGTAAATCTGTCCTAGTCCCTTCAATATAAATGGTAAAATTCCTAACAATTTCAGCATTAACTCATGATGAATCCCCGAGACATATAAACTCTAGAAACCTTGTAGACAATCTTAGCTGAAAATCAAATATGCAATAAGACAATTTTGGACCCCTGAGAACCTCATATACATACTGATAAGACTAGATGGAGTTTAAGTACATACTCTCATCTCATCACAAGCTGGTAGAAGACTCCACGCTCTCCAAAACCCTAGGCAGGGAAAACCAAGGAAAACTCAGGATCGACCAAAGATACTCCAACAAGGTACAGTCGCCACTGGCAAGCCCTGCTTGGCCAGGTGCAAGGTGTCTCCTCTTTTCTTCCTTCTTAACAAGTACAATTTAGGGTTTATTTTCCAACAATAACTACGATGCCTCCTTGGCGATCAAGCCCCGAGTGTAGCTTCAAGACTGCTCCAAGAAACATTAGTGCTCCTCCTCTTACATCTCTAACCCAAGTGTAAAGAAGAACAAGAAAAAGCACGTAATCGATTATGGGATCGTCATCCTCGACATCTTGCTCCCAAGATAAACCCCTGGTATCTCACAAGAACAAGCTCCCAACAAAAACGTTTTCTTCTCTCTTCATGACTTCTCCTTCGGTTTCCTTGAGAATCCCGACACCTTCCTCCTATAAGAGAAGTACAAAGAAAAGAGTACAATGATGAGGATAAATGAGTCTCTCCTTCCTCTATTTATGTGAGAGGTGAAGCGAGGTCATCAATGACTAGTGGACCTCGTCCAATACTAGCGACCTGCAAGATACAAGTAGCTCCACATGAGTGAAGCGCTCTCTCTACAAGTGACACGTGTGAAGCTCCAAGTTGATGTCAATAAATGAGCAAGGGTCCAAGGCATGAGTGGTACCCCCCAAGGTTCCGAAGCTCGGATGCATCTCCAAGGTCATGTGCCTCCTTAGGGAGCACCACACCTACATGCTCTATTGCTCAACCCAAGCATCCTCAAGTCAAGTGTAAGGCTCCATGCAAGCAAGACATTGCCGTCTCTAGGGCTCAACTCCCTCCTCTAGAATGCCTAACACTCCTCGTCCAATGCAGTCGCCCTCCAAGCAAGCAAACTCACTTCAAGTGTCTACTAAATGAATAAGTCACCAGGGTCCATAGGTATCCAACGATCCAAGGAAGTGTAGAAATTCTGAGGTAGTATCATGCTGCCAAAACAGGTCTGTCCTTGACCTTTATTTTGGCTTTAAGTTCACAATCTCAAAACTGTCTTTTGCTGTCTTTTTAGGACAACGAACTGTTTAGTAACTTTTTGTTGATAATTTTGGTGGTTAAATGTCCTTTTGAGGTGCCCTTGCAAGTGTTTTCATACCCCAATGTTAGCACATGCAATATACTCAAAACAGATGACACTCATGATCTTTACAACTCTAACAAGTTGATCTAAACTCTAAGCATGCATGAAATGAACACAAGTATTTTTGGTCCACATGAAAGCCCGTTTGGGATGAAAGTATATATAATGATGATCTAAAGCATGAGACACAACAAGTAATACAATATAAAGGAACATGTATACATAGCAAGCTCCTCTTGAGCCTAGCCAAAGGATCCAATGAGATATGTGCCCAAGATTAGTGCGCCCTCTCCCTTTGTTGCTCTGTCCACTGAAGTGAAGTGCCCTCCTTCCTCTTTAACCCAATGAAGAAACCCCCCCACATAAATATGCTCTTGTGTGTTGCCTCTCCACTGAAACAATCAGATATGACTTTCTCCAAGTATTGATGCTCCCTGCTAGTTGTGTGCCCTCCTCCAAGCAAGTGTGATCACAACAAATAATACTGGCCCTAATCCTCCATGAGCCTTCCATGAATGGATACGCCCAAGCTCTCTTGGTGAACATACAAGTGAATTTGCCTCCAAATGCCCTTTGCGCCCTCTTTATAGAAATCATAAGGAAACTTAGAAATGGATGGATGAGATCATTCCA
This sequence comes from Picea engelmannii, assembly GCA_009831015.1. Lineage (NCBI taxonomy): Eukaryota > Viridiplantae > Streptophyta > Pinopsida > Pinales > Pinaceae > Picea > Picea engelmannii. The sequence continues at coordinate 138,339 of ML814066.1, read as the reverse complement.
TCCCATTTCTAATCAAAGGTTGAGATCTTCCAAAAAGAATCTCAACTCAAAACTCACTTTGGATTAGTTTCCTTATTTTTTTTTATGCACCTCAATTCACCCATAAAGTGAATTAATAGTCACTTTTGACATAAGTGACATATTTCACTTTGACTTAAATCTCTTAAGTCAAAGTGAAATTAGAATCATAAAGTAAAGTAATGAGGGTAATAATCTCCCCCTTTGTGTTTAGAACCTCACAAACACAGGGGGACCACTTTCCAAGGTATCGAAATCTCAAGAGGAAGAATGTCATGTAAGCATCCGTTCAGGGTCTAGCAACCAAGAGTAAGCCACCTCCAATGTGCGAATCCATCTTGGAACACCAAGGGTCTGCCATACACTATAAACCCGACATCTCATGAAACATGCCCAAACATAGTGTAAACACTTCCGCAGTAACCTCAAAAGCTAAAACACTCATACCATATTTATAATCAAGGTGTATGTTAACTTCTATTAGCTTGCAGTATGAACACAATCACAACACACTTGTTATGATTTTCTTCAATGTATATATTTTCATTTAAATTGCCACTGTATTTAGAGTGTTATGATTTTGCTTTGTGTGATTTTATTTGTGCAGTTTCTAAACTAGCCACGAGGATTCTTGTGGGTCTTCACATGGGAAAATGAGAGTATGGTTCACCCTTGCTTGGTCGTCTTTTAGAATATTCTCCTTCTAGAAGAGTAATAAATTCTATCTATCTATTGGGTTTGAAGTCATTATTGTCTCTGGTAGGTTTTGATTTTTCTCTTTGTCAATTTGCAAAAGATTTTGGTTACAACATGAATTAGAGAAGAGTAATTATTAGATTCACGAGGATGTATATGTATTTTAATATGCATGGTTCATGACTTTTTTTTTTGTATTTTTTGTGTTTTGTTATAGGGCTTACAATCTAGATAAATTCATCCCTACCTACGAAGAAGCAAGAATTCAAACCCAAGACGAAGTACTTCCAAGGTAAAGAAATGAATGAACGAAGGGTTAAGTGGAAATAACTTAGGTAGGGGTATAGAAGATTAAAAGTTGCTTATCATTTATCATATCGGGCTTATTGCTTATTTTTATGCACGAGTAGTGGAAAAGATTGATTGGAGTTACACGCACGCACACACAGACACACACACACACACACTTCGATTTTAGATTGATGTAGTGAAACTCTTTTGAAATGCAATGTTCATGTGTTTTACTGTTCTTTTTATAGGAACAATGGAGAGTCGGAGAAAAATTGGTTGTTGGAGAAAGCATGGCATGACAAAGAAAAAGAGAAGGGAAAATTTCATTTGGAGTTCCACGCGCACACATATACACTTTGATTTTAGATGTATGATATTCAGCTTTTTTGAAATGCCATGGTCATGTGTTTCACTGATCTTTTGATAGGAACAATGGAGAGTCAGAGCAAAATTGGTTGTTGGAGAAAGCATGTCGCGACAAAGAAAGTGGTAAAGGAAAATTTCATTTGGAGTTACACGCGCACACATAAACACTTTGATTTTAGATGTATGATGTGCAGCTTTTTTGAAATGTCATGGTCATGTGTTTCATTGATCTTTTGATAGGAACAATGGAGAGCCGGAGCAAAATTGGTTGTTGCAGAAAGCATGACGCGACAAATAAAGAGATAAAGGAAAATTTCATTTGGAGTTACACGCGCACACATACACACTTTTATTTTAGATGTATGATATTTAGCTTTTTTGAAATACCATGTTTAGGTGTTTGGTTCATCTTTTAACAAGAACAAGGGAGAGCGCGAGAAAAATTAGTTGTTGGATAAATCACGGCACAAAAAAGAAAGGGAATGAATTTTGGAAATCTCTTGGTCATTCACATCTCCCTCCTCTATACTCCTGTGTTGTGTCATGTTGTGTGAATGTAGAAGCGCTTCCCATGTCCCGTGAATGTTTGTTCTTGTGTTGGTGTTTGTTCGTATGTGTTGTGTCTGTATATATGTGATTGTATGTATGAGAAGTCTTGTTGTGTCGAGTCCCGAGGAGGGGGCATGTGATATATATTGGAATGAGCAAAATCTAGATACGGATCATCTCAACCAGGAAGAGGTGAAGAATGAAGATGTTGCATCTCATCTCTCTCTCTTTCTCTCCCCTCTTTGGATTGCAGCTTCTCCATTCTAGGTATTATTATTTTCTCAAAAGCTTTTCTTTTCATTCGCCTCTGTATATAATTCATTTTAATAGTTTCGATATGTTATTTATTAACCCCAAAGGACTATCATAATTAAGTAATCAGATGTTGGATCTTTCCGTCGATGGAGATCAGATTTGTCTGTCTCTCTATGTACTCTAAGGCTTTTTGTAGCATCGGAAACACATCACCTTACTCAAGTCCTTTTTCCTTGTCCTCTAGCCTTGCTTCTCCTTGTAGCTTTTCTTGCTACACTTGTTCGTCCTCCCAATGAGAGCAATCTCTTCTACTTCCTCTTGCTGCATTGAATGAGACTGCGACCCGAGTTCTTCCCGCACCAGGTCATCCTAGAGCCTGTTGAAGGTCGACAATGTCTTTCGAGGATGGACGCCTTGAAGCAAAAACCTCCAAGATGGTAAGGCCATTCAAGGGAACAAACACCAACTCCCTATCTTCCACCTTCGTCCCAATGGTAGAGCCTGTTGAAGGTTGACAATGTCTCTCAAGCATGGACGCCCTGAACAAAAAGCCTCCAAGATGGTAAAGCCATTCAAGGGAACAAACACCAACTCCCTATCTTCCACCTCCGTCCCAATGGCACTCAACTGGTCTCTCAACTCTGCGATATCGCCCATGTAGCTCGCCACATTATCTGTCTTGGCACATGGGGATGGCCCAGGGCTTGTTTTTCAAAACCAATCAAAGCCCAAGACATCTCCTTGTTGTTCGTCTTGTCTTTCCTGTGAGCTACGAAGAGATTCTTCACGGAATCAAGAATGGTTGTCTTTGCCTTGGCCGCCTCCTTGTTATGAGCATCCAACAACTCCGCATCAATAGGTGCTGCAATCGAGAAACATTAGAACAAACCAATACACTAGGCAATGCAAGAGAGAAGACACCTAATATATGGAAAAATGTTCCATCCATTCTGGGCAGTATTTTCATGCATAAACCATATTTGAAATCACCGCAATCAACGTAGAAGACTCCAAACTCTGCAAAACCCTAGGCAGGGAAAACCAAGGAAAACTCGGGATCGACCAAAGATACTCCAACAAGGTACAGTCACCACTGGCAAGCCTTGCTTGGCCAGGTGCAAGGTGTCTCCTCGTTTCTTCCTCCTTAACAAATATAATTTAGGTTTTATCGCCCAACAATAACTCCGATGCCTCCTTGGCGATCAAGACACGGGTGTAGCTTCAAGACTGCTCTGAGAAACACTAGTGCTCCTCCTCTTACATCTCTAACCCAAGTGTAAAGAAGAACAGGAAAAAGCGCGTAATCTATTATGGGATCGTCATCCTCGACATCTTGCTCCCAAGATCAAACCCTGGTATCTCACAAGAACAAGCTCCCAACAAAAACGTTTTCTTCTCTCTTCATGACTTCTCCTTCGGTTTCCTCGAGAATCCTGGCACCTTCCTCCTAGAAGAGAAGTATAAAGAAAAGAGTACAGTGATGACGATAAATGAGCCTCTCCTTCCTCTATTTATGTGAGTGGTGAAGCGAGGTCATCAATGACTAGTGGACCTCGTCCAATACTAGCATCCTGCAAGATAGAAGTAGCTCCACACAAGTCAAGTGCTCCCTCTACAAGTGACACGTGTGAAGCTCCAAGTTGATGTCAATAAACGAGAAAGGGTCCAAGGCATGAGTGGTAACCCCAAGGTTCTGAAGCTCAGATGCATCTCCAAGGTCATGTTCCTCCTTAGGGAGCACCACACCTACATGTTCTCTTTCTCAACCCAAGCATCCTCAAGTCAAGTGTAAGGCTCCATGCAAGAAAGACATTGTCGTCTCTAGGGCTCAACTCCCTCCTCTAGAATGCCTAACACTCCTCGTCCAATGCAGTCGCCCTCCAAGCAAGCAACCTCCCTTCAAGTGTCTACTAAATGAAGAAGTCACCAGGGTCCATAGGTATCCAACGCTCCAAGGAAGTGTAGAAATTCTGAGGTAGTATCATGCTGCCAAAACAGGTCTGTCCTTGACCTTTATTTTGGCTTAAAGTTCACAATCTCAAAACTGTCTTTTGCTGTCTTTTTAGAACATCAAACTGTTTAGTAACTTTTTGCTGATAATTTTGGTGGTTAAATGTCCTTTTGAGGTGCCCTTGCAAGTGTTTTCATACCCCAATGTTAGAACATGTAATATACTCAAAACAGATAACACTCCTCATGATCTTTACAACTCTAACAAGCTGATCTAAACTCTAAGCATGCATGAAATGAACACAAGTATTTTTGGTCAATAGGAAAACCAGTTTGGGATGAAAGTATATACAATGACTATCTAAAGCATGAGATACAACAAGTAATACAATACAAAGGAACCTGCATACATACCAAGCTCCTCTTGAGCCTTGCCAAAGGATCCAATGAGATATGCGCCCAAGCTTAGTGCACCCTCTCCCTTTGTTGCTCTATCCACTGAAGAAACCCCGCCACATAAATCTGCTCGTGTGTTGCCTCTCCACTGAAACAACCAGATCTGACTTCCTCCAAGTATTGATTCTCCCTACTAGCTGTGCGCCCCCCTCCTATGGTGCGCCCTCCTCCAAGCAAGTGTGATCACCACAAATAATACGGGCCCTAAGCCTCCATGAGCCCTCCATGAATGGAGATGCCCAAGCTCTCCTCTCCCAATGCTTCCATTCCCATCCTCTTGCCCTTATCCAAACTCTCTGGGTTTATCGCCCAACAATAACTCAGATTTTGATTGCGGTGATTTCAGATCTTGTTTATGCATGAAAATACTGCCTCGAACGGATGGAACTTTTTTCCATATATTAGGTGTCTTCTCTCTCGAGCATGGACGCCCTGAAAAAAAAGCCTGCTATATGGTAAAGCCATTCAAGGGAACAAACACCAAATCTCTGTCTTCCACCTTTGTCCCAATGGTAGAGCCCGTTGAAGGTCGACAATGTCTCTCAAGCATGGATGCCTTGAACAAAAAGCCTCGAAGATGGTAAAGCCATTCAAGGGAACAAACACCATCTCCCTATCTTCCACCTCCATCCCAATGGCACTCAACTGGTCTCTCAACTTTACAATCTCGTCCATGTAGCTCGCCACATTATTTGTCTTAGCACATGGGGATGGCCCAGGGCTTGTTTTGCAAAACAAATCAAAGCTCGAGACATCTCCTTATTGGTCGTCTTTTCTTCCCTGTGAGCTACAAAGAGATTCTTCACAGAATCAAGAATGGTTGTCTTTCCCTTGGCCTCCTTCTTGTTATGAGCATCCAACAACTCCGCATCAGCAGGTGCTACAATCGAGAAACTATCGAGAAACATTGGAACAAACCAATCAAAGCTCAAGACATCTCCTTGTTGGTTGTCTTGTCTGCCCTATGATTTATGAAGGGATCCTTCATAGAATCAAGAATGGTTGTCTTTGCCTTGGCCCCCTACTTGTTATGAGCATCCAAGAACTTCGCATCGACAGGTGTTGTAATCTCTTTCTCAACGTGTTCCTAAATCACAGCTTCCTCCGTAGGGCATCCGTGATCGAAGCTTCCGAGGGATGAAATTGGAAACTCCTTCCAACTTATCACATTTTTTAAGTGCAATGGTGGACATCTGTGCAAGATCTAAATCCACCTCAAAACAATAGTTAGCAATAATGACGTAGCACAAGCCCTTCTAGGGCTCATACGCTTCATTCAAGCGTCCTAGGGTTTCACATCCAAGCAACCTGCACGAGGTTAACCTACGAATCCCAGGAACAACACAACTGAAACACCAACTCCTCCTTCACCAAAAGAGTGATTGCAACAAGAAAGCTCCGATACTATGTTGAAATTTCATGAATTGAGATTTCTTTTGCAAGTTCAGAAATTTCACCTCCTTCGAGGTTCCACAGATTTAATCACTGCGAATTATCATCATTAGGGATGAACTGAAATATAAATTACAACACTAAACAATAGACACTGTTTCACTTCACATCAACCCCAATACACTAGGCAATGCAAGAGAGAAGACACCTAATATATGGAAAAAATTTCCATCCCTTCGAGGCAGTAGTTTCATGCATAAACCAGATTCGAAATCACCACAATCAATGGAGGTTTACAGTAATAAATCTATCCTAGTCCCTTCAATATAAATGCTAAAATCCCTAACAATTTCAACATTAACTCATGACGAATCCGCAAGACATAATTGCTAGAAACCTTGTAGACAATCTTAGCTGAAAATCAAATATGCAATAAGACAATTTTGGACCCCTGAGAACCTCATATACGTACAAATAAAACTAGATGGAGTTTAAGTACATACTCTCATCTCATCAGAAGCTCGTAGAAGACTCCAAGCTCACCAAAACCCTAGGCAGGGAAACCAAGGAAAACCAGGGATCTATCAAAGATACTCCAACAAGGTACAGTCGGCACTAGCAAGCCCTACTTGGCCAGGTGCAAGGTGTCTCCACTTTTCTTCCTCCTTAACAAGTACTATTTAGGGTTTAGCGCCCAACAATAACTTCGATGCCTCCTTGGCAATCAAGCCATGGGTGTAACTTCAAGACTGCTCCAAGAAACACTAGTGCTCCCCCTCTTACATCTCTAACCCAAGTGTAAAGACGAACAAGAAAAAACGCGTAATCGATTATGGGATCGTCATCCTCGATATCTTGCTCCGAGGATCAAACCTTGGTGTCTCACAAGAACAAGCTCCCAACAAAAACGTTTTCTTGTCTCTTCATGACTTCTCCTTCGGTTTCCTCGAGAATCCTGGTACCTTCCTCCTATAAGAGAAGTACAAAGAAAAGATTACAATGATGACGATAAATAATTCTCTCCTTTCTCTATTTATGTGAAAGGTGAAGCAAGGTCATCAATTACTGGTGGACCTTGTCCAATACTAGCGACCTGCAAGATACAAGTAGCTCCACACGAGTGAAGTGCTCCCTCTACAAGTGACACGTGTGAATCTCCAAGTTGATGTCAATAAACGAGCATGGGTCCAAGGCATGAGTGCTACTGCCAAAGTTCGGAAGCTCGGATGCATCTCCAAGGACATGTGCCTCCTCAGGGAGCACCACACCTACATGTTCTCTTGCTCAACCCAAGCATTCTCATGTCAAGTGTATGGCTCCATGCAAGCAAGACATTGCCATCTCTAGGGCTCAACTCCATCCTCTAGAATGCCTAACAGTCCTCGTCCAATGCAGTCACCCTCCAAGCAAGCAACCTCCCTTCAAGTGTCTATTAAATGAAGAAGTCACCAGGGTCCATAGGTATCCAACGCTCCAAGGAAGTGTATAAATTCAGAGCTACTATCATGCTGCCAAAACAGGGCCGTCCTTGACCTTTATTTTGGCTTTAAGTTCACAATCTCAAAACTGTCTTTTGCTATCTTTTTATTGCAACAGACTGTTTAGTAACTTTTTGTTGATAATTTTGGTGGTTAAATGTCCTTTTGAGCTGCCCTTGCAAGTGTTTTCATACCCCAATATTAACACATGTAATATCCTCAAAACAGATAACACTCCTCATGATCTTTACAACTCTAACAAGCTGATCTTAACTCTAGGCATGCATGAAATGAACATAAGTATTTTTGGTCTACATGAAAACCAATTTGGGATGAACGTATATATAATGATGATCTAAAGGATGAGATACAACAAGTAATACAATACAAAGGAACCCTACCTACGAAGAAGCAAGAAGTCAAACCCAAGACGAAGGACTTCCAAGGTAAAGAAAGGAATGAATGAAGGGTTAAGTGGAAATAACTTAGGTAGGGGTATAAAACATTAAAAGTTCCTTATCATTTATCATATCGGGCTTATTGCTTATGTTGATGCACGAGTAGTGGAAAAGTTTGATTGGAGTTACACGTACGCACACACAGACACCCACACACACAATTCGATTTTAGATTGATGTAGTGCAACTCTTTTGAAATCCCATGTTCACGTGTTTCACTGTTCTTTTTATAGGAACAATGGAGGGTCGGAGCAAAATTGGTTGTTGGAGGAAGCATGGCGCGACAAAGAAAGAGAGAACGGAAAATTTCATTTCGAGTTCCACGCACACACATATACACTTTGATTTTAGATGTATAATGTTCAACGTTTTTGAAATGCCATGGTCATGTGTTTCACTGATCTTTTGATACGAACAATGGAGAGTCAGAGCAAAATTGGTTGTTGGAGAAAGCATGACGCGACAAAGAAAGAGGTAAAGGAAAATGTCATTTGGAGTTACACATGCACACATATACACTTTGATTTTAGATGTATGATTTTCAGGATTTTTGAAATGCCATGGTCATGTGTTTCACTGATCTTTTGATAGGAACAATGGAGAGCCGAAGCAAAATTGGTTGTTGGAGAAAGCATGACATGACAAAGAAAGAGGTAAAGGAAATTTCATTTGGAGTTACACACGCACACATATACACTTTGATTTTAGATGTATGATGTTTAGCTTTTTCTAAATACCATGTTCATGTGTTTGGCTTATCTCTTAAAAGGAACAATGCAGAGCGCGAGAAAAATTAGTTGTTGGAGGAAGCATGACACAAGGAAGAAAGGGAATGCATTTTGAAAAGCTCTTGCTCATTCACATCCCGCTCCTCTATACTCCTGTGTTGTGTCATGTTGTGTGAATGTGGAAGCGCTTCCCCTGTCCCGTGATTGTATGTTCTTGTGCTGGTGTTTGTCCGTATGTGTTGTGTCTGTATATATGTGATTGTATGTATGTGAAGTCGTATTGTGTGGGAGTCCCGAGGAGGGGGTATGTGATATATATTAGAATGAGCAAAATCTTGATCCGGATCATCTCGACCAGGAAGAGGCGAAGGAAGGAATATGCTGCATCTCATCTCTCTCTCTCTCTCTCTCTCTCTCTCTCTCTCCCCTCTTGGGATTGCAGATTCTCCATTCCAGGTATTATTATTTTCTCAAAAGCTTTTCTTTTCATTCGCCTCTGTATATAATTCATTTGAATAGTCTCAATATGTTATTTATTAACCCCAAAGGACTAGCCTAATTAAGTAATCAGATGTTGGATCTTTCCGTCGATGGAGATCAGATTTGTCTTTCTCTCTATGTACTCTAGGGCTTCTTGTAGCATCAGAAACACATCACCTTACTCAAGTCCTTCTTTCTTGTCCCCTAGGCTTCCTTCTCCTTGTATCTTTTCTTGCTACACTTGTTCGTCCTCCCAATGAGAACAATCTCTTCTACGTCCTCTTGCTGCATTGAATGGGACTGCGACCCGAGTTCTTCCCGCACTAGGTCATCCTAGAGCCTGTTGAAGGTCGACAATGTCTCTTGAGCATGGACGCCCTGAACAAAAATTCTCCAAGATTGTAAAGCTATTCAAGGGAACAAACACCAACTCTCTATCTTCCACCTCCGTCCCAATGGTAGAGCTTGTTGAAGGTTGGCAATGTCTCTCGAGCATGGATGCCCTGAACTAAAAGCCTCAAAGATGGTAAAGCCATTTAAGGGAACAAACACCAACTCCCTATCTTCCACCTCCGTGCCAATGACACTCAACTGGTCTCTCAACTCTGCGATCCCGTCCATGTAGCTCGCCACATTATCTGTCTTGGCACATGCGGATGGCCCAGGGTTTGTTTTGCAAAACCGATCAATGCCCAAGACATCTCCTATTAAGAGCCTGAATAGATCTACCAATATAATAACCACAAATACTGAATACACAATAGATCCACAAAGCAAGATAGAAGAAACCACATTCTATTATTATCAAACCCTTGAGGTAAGGCAACACCATACAATGGATCCTATTATGGAAGAGATCCTCTCCTGTTCACTTGCCTCTTCGAGGGGGCATCCTCCTATTGAGCTACAGCTCTAAATACAATACTTTTCTTCATGTCTCATTACATTGCTTGAACCCCTTTATATAGTGCTACCATC
>ML814066.1:31295-44196 GCA_009831015.1 Picea engelmannii | reverse complement strand
AGAACTGCAGAAGCAACACTTGTGCACACTGCAGTTGGCCAGTTTGGGTGCAAGTCTGGAGGAGAGTTGTCGTTGCAGATGCTGCAGTTAGCAGATTTCAGTTTTGGCTTGGACTCTCTGTTGGTTATGATTTGGACTCTCTGATCAGCTCTTGTTACTCTTGTTTGGTGCGCTATCCTTGGAGAGAGATGCACTATCTTGTTTAGGCTATCTAGCCTAGGGTTTGCTTATGGAATGATTCTCTGTCAAGGTTAAGGTGCTCGGGGGTGGCTTCGGCCTATGGTTGGGTGACAATAGTGATATTGTCTACGGTTAAACGAGCACATCCATTATATTCTAACAGGTTATCGACCCACACCTCCTTCATTCAGTCTAACCACTGGAAGGGAGCATAACCATAAGGATACTAAGCTCATTGAAAGAACTGTCGCTAGGGTTTCTAGCAGGAGAAGTCACCAAAGCACTGTCTCTAGGGTTTCTAGCAAGAGCAGTCACCAAATCACTGCCGCTAGGGTTACTAGCAGGTGCAGTTGCAGAAACCCTAATCCCCTCGTTGAGGCACCTTAAGTGAAGGGATTGACCTAATTTCCGTATAGACTAGTGCGCCCTAGCCTAGCGCATCTCCTGGTACTCTCATCAAGCTAAGATGTCAAGTTTGAGTTATTGGTCAAATCTAGGGTTGACCAAGTCAAGGCAACCATGACTTACTCTATGAAGTCAAAAAACAAGTTAGATGGGGCTTCTAACTTCAGAGCGTGGAACACAAGGATTGACCTCATCCTTGCCAAGAATAAAGTGCTGGATATCGTGAAAGGACAGATCGTGGAACCAGAGTTGAAGAAGGAAAAGAGAAGGAACCGCAAAACGTTGCAGTTATGGAGAAGTTCAAAGACAGTGACATCAATGCCATGAGTATCATAGTGGACTCTATAAAAGACCACTTGATACCCTACATCTTCTATCTTGACTCATGTAAGAAGATGTATGATGCCCTAACAAACCTCTTCTAAGTTAGTAACATTGGACAAGTAATGAGTCTGAAGAATGAGCTCCGTGACATGAAGATGAATGATGATGACAACATAACATCATACTTTGTGAGAATCTCTTAGTTAAGATATCAACTACAAGCTATTGAAGAGATCATTGCAGAGAAGGAATTGGTAAACATAGTACTCAATGGTCTTTCCAAGACATGGGATGCATTTGCCGCAAGTATGAACACAAGGAAGGAGTATCCTACATTTGAAGACCTTTGGACTTGTTGTGCACAAGAAGAATCAAGGATCGGTGCAAAAGAGAAACCCCAAAAGAAGTACGATGATCAAACCCTCACAACAAAGTTCAAGGATTTCAGGAACAAAAGGAAGTTTGGCTCCAAGAAGAAACCAAATCAAGAGAAAGATATGTCAAGAATACAATGCTTCAATTTTCAAAAGTATGGTCACTACAAGAATCATTGTCCCGAGTTAAAGAAAAGGAAGGAAACACATGAAGCATCAATTGTCAAAGAAAGGGAACCCTCAAAGAAGACTAAGCAGGATAAAACAAACTTCTTCTTCTAAGACAAGGTAACAATACTCTTCATACTTCTTGTACATACCATGTTTTATGTACATATCTTGCATATCTATTTCTTAGAAGATAATATGTTCAAAGAGAAACTAGTCTAGACAACTAGATGGGGGTTGTAGGAACTTTTGCAAGTTGGGTTAAAGGAAAAATTCCTCGCAAGTCCAAGTGATGCTCTAAGCAGAAATTTGAGAAATTGCTTCCTAATATCCTTTAATATAATATTTTAGGAACCAAAATCCTTCCAAAATATGGGGGTATGATCCAAAATGTATCAATTACAAGAGGAAAGACCATAACCCAACATTACAATAGGAATGGAAATAAAATGACATAAGATTACAATTACATGAAGTCAAAACCAAATTTGGATCACATTCTTAAATCAGGCATTGGCTGCATGTATCTAAAAAACAATTCACATCACCAAACTACCCTCAATAGTTGTGCATGAAAATATATGTAATGATTCTTCAACTAGGACCACCAACATTCGCTATATCTTTTAATAGTGTAGATCATCTTCGAGAACCATTATGGAGTGCATTAAAATGTATAAGACAAAAAACTATAAAAACAAGTGAGAATGAACCTCACTTGTTAATTAAAAATCATCCTCTAACTTGTGCATGATGTTATAGAAATAGTACGAGTTCTCTATGACAATTAATCTCTCATGGTCATAAATACTATGTAGAAATTGAAGACTACTTCTACATGATAGAGTTTTAAAATAGAGGACAACATGAGCATGGGTTAATAGTGAAAATTATTGCACCACTATATGATAGAGACAAAAAGACTGAGGTTCAAAAATTTGTAGATAATTACTTGTTAATTCGACGGTCCTTATAAATGGAATTTAAATATTGTAACATCATCATTATACAAAAAATTGTAGGAAACACATAAATGAAAATTACAGATTCAATTTCCCAATTCTGTCAATGCAAACAACTAAAATGCTTGAACCCCTTAAGTTTGACAACAATTGAACAAAAGAAAATGTGAAGCTTATATTTGAAAAAACAAAAAGGATGTTAAATATGATCAAACTGATACATTTGATAGCTTCCTAAATATCTTAGGCATGAAAAATGATGAGTGCATATACACAATCCAATGTAGCCTAAATCAAACCACAACATTACTTGAAAGAAATCCATTTGACACCTAAACAAACACTTTCATATGACACATTCCAACAATTTGGAGTACAAATACCATCTCTCAATTTGTAGTTATCTCGTCTGTAGTTGCATTATATTACAGGTCCCACATGAAAAAACAAGGTAGAACACTTACATCAACATTTAAGCACTTACAATAAAATCATGAGAAACAAATTGATATCATGAAGACCTTTCAAATCGTGTTCATATCCAAAATTATTCACTATTATGATGAAGAAAATTAGTAGCCTTGGAAAATATTTATTAAACATTGATCCAGATGGATCTCAGTGGCCATCCACCTCTTCCAATGAATCACCATTTTGAGCCTGTGGTTTTGATAAACAATGATATTCACCCTTTTGATGGGGAATGGAATGTAATGTCACTTGCATTTGTTAATTACAGACATCATTTAATGATTTCCTAGTGGTCTTATGTACATGCCTAAATCATAGTGTTAAAGCACTGGATCCCATTAGAACTTTGCAGTTAAGCGTGCTTAGGCTAGAGTAGTACTGGGATGGGTGACTTCCTGAGAAGTCCTAGTGTTTTACATGCCTATGGAATTTTATAAACTTAGTCCAATTTATCCCACATGCATCATGGGAATTGTTCTCCTCTCACTCTCTCATATATAATTGAGGTGAAGGAGGCCCTTTAAGGAGGAAATGGAGTGTGATGTAAATCTTCTCGTGAATGAAGCGTAGCCAACATCTATTTCTTTTTAGAGATAAGCTACCCCATTTTTCTAGTTGGTGTTCTACAATGTTTTTCTATCTTATTCAGTAATAGAAGTTGGGTTTCACTGTATTTATGTGTTCTCTTCTATATTTTTGTGTATTTCATTGTTATATATTGGTTATATTTCTGCCTTCATGTCGTTCTAAAATTAATATGGCGCAGTGGTTATATTCCTGCCTTGTCATTTCTTAGAGCAGGTCCCTAACTAGGTCAGGGTATAGATATTTGGATCTCAAGCTAGTTTCACTTGAGGACAACCACTCTCGTTAGCCCAAGCAACCTCCCATGGCAGAAGAAAAGAGAGATGACTGAGAAGGAGATCCTTTCAAGACGTTGCTTGAGGAATCCCTCGTGCGACAAGGGAGTGAGATGATGGAAAACTTTTCTCAGATCCTTCGAATACTATCGATGGTGGCAGTTGAGACATATTCGACAAGCAACAATTTCACAAGTGCGACACCCTTCAAGGTACAAGTCAATTTTGATATCCCTTTATTTGAAGGCTAGATAGATGCAGATGCTCTAAAAAAATGGTTGAATCTGCTAGAAGGTTGTCCAAAAAATTTCTGACAGTGAAAAGATCACCTTCGCGCTCCTTAAAGCCCTTCCCCGTGTCATCTCTTGGTGGGAAGGTTATTGGGAGAGGTACACCGTAGATGAATCTACACTATTTGGGAGAGAACCCACTTGGGTGGCCTTTGTAGATGCCCTAAAGGAGGAGTTCTACCCCGTCGGAAACTATGATGACCAATACATGAAATGGACAACTCTGCATCAGAAAAGAGACCAGACGGTGGTGGAGTAAACCAACATATTTCATACCTTGCGCTCAAAGTTGGGTATCAAAGACTCTGAGCGCCACCTAGTTTTGAAGTATCGTAGCGGTCTACACAGGTACATCCAAACAGAGATGGATTTCTTGGATATCTCCTCACTGGGAGTTGCTTATCGATATGTAGTCAAAATTGAGCAGAAATTCAAGCAGCAGCGTAAGTGGGAGAATCATGGACAGAGAAAGGAAGGCCAACCTTAAGAGATCTAGTTCCAGATGCATACAAAGAAGGGTAATGGGAAGTATAATAAAGAAACCGGAAAGTAGCGTGAGTTCCACAATATCCCTTGGCACAACACTAATGAATGTCGCTCAATACATTCATTGGTGGCCGAGCTCAAAGACAAAGATTTGAACCTCGACTTGGACCCTGATTCAGAAAATAATAAAAGGAGACAAATCATTGATGCGGAACCCACTGCTATTGTCACAATTGCAACAATCCAACTAGAAGAGGATCCTTAGGAGGGGGAGTGAATCTTCCATTCAAATATGTGGGTGAAGGGGACCCCACTACATTTTATTTTTGATAGCGGAAGCCAAAATAACATCATCTCAGTAGAGGTTTTCAAGAAGTTGGATTTTCCAGCAACAACACACCCACAGCCATACAACATCGGGTGGCTTCACGAGGGTCAAGATCTTTGTGTCAGCCAATAGTTGCGTCTATCCTACAGCATCAATCCCTTCAAGGATGAGGTATTGTGTGATGTTGCACCACTGGAAGTCTGTGATATTCTATTATGCCAGACATATATGTGGAGGCGTCATGTTTTTTATGAGTCACGACCCTGTAGTGTCATTGTAACTCTGGGGGGTCATCTATACCAGATACCATAGGTATTTCTGACTATTGTCCCACCAAAACAATGCCACAAAGTAATCTCTCATACTGAAAATTTTAGCCTCTTCACAATTCGATCGTAAGGTGAATAGAAGGACATTGCAACCACTGCATCCTCAACCCAATACCTTTCTATCCAGCAAAAGCATATCAACAAGATTGTAGACGAGTAACAAGATGTTCTTGTTGCACCTACGGGGGTGTCTCCACACTTCCCAGTAAAGAAAGGTTATAACAGAACCCTTCATACTCTTCATGATGCATATTCACCGATAGAGTCCTCCCACACTCAGGTAGATCATGCAGCTAGATTGGTTGAACAAATCCAACCCCTCCAGCAACAGATTCATGACATCCTTCAACAAGCTAAGTAGGACAACTTCTTCAGCAAGGCAAGCAATGCACCAAGCTTCAGATTTAGAAGAAGTCTCCCCGTCTCCTAAGGGCACTTGACGCAATGGGGACCATTACTTCCTAAGGGGGGAGGAATGATCCAAATGGATCTCAATGGCCATCCACCTCTTCCAATGAATCACCATTTTGAGCCTATGGTTTTGATAAACCATGATATTCACCCTTTTGATGGGGAATGGAATGTAATGCCATCTTCATGTGTTAATTGCAGACATCATTTAATAATTTCCTAGTGGTCTTATGTAGATGCCTATAGAATAGCGTTAATGCATTGAATCCCATTAGAGCTCCGCAGTTATGCGCACTCGGGATAGAGTAGTATTGGGATGGGTGATCGCTCGGGACGTCTTAGTGTTTTACATGCCTATGGAATTTTATAAATTTAGTCCAATTTATCCCACATGCATTATGGGAATTGTTCTCCTCTCACTATCTCATATATAATTGAGGTGAAGGGCATTTTATAAACTTAGTCCAATTTATCCCACATGCATCAAGGAAATTGTTCTCCTCTCACTCTCATATATAATTGAGGTGAAGGAGGCCCTTTAAGGAGGCAATGGAGTGTGATATAAATCTTCTCGTGAATGAAGCATAGCCAACATCTCTGTCTTTTTAGAGATAAGCTACCCCATTTTTCCAGTTTGTGTTCTACAGTGTTTTTCTATCTTATTCAGTAATAGAAGTTGGGTTTCACTGTATTTATGTGTTCTCTTCTATATTTTTGTGTATTTCATTGTTATATCTCGGTTATATTTTTTCCTTCATTTCGTTCTCAAAATAATCTAGATCAAACATACAACAAATTTCAACACAACAAGATATCATATTGTCCTATCACTTCCATTGAACACTAGTTCATGAAGATGTAATTTCATTAATACTTATTCCTACAAAGAAACACACATTCACTCTCAGAGAACAAAGGACTTGCAACATGAACTAAATGAATCTAAATACATAATGTGTTTGTCAATCATTGAATACTATATTTCACATTCGAGAACTATTGATGACATATTCCTAGTGGCATTTACATGTAAATATATGAAAAAGGGGTAAAAATGAAAACTAAATGATAGGTCGTATGTTATTAGATACATAAAGTATAATATACATAATGATTTTGGAAATTATTGTAGAGAACAATTGATGTTATATTTTCCATATAGAGTAAATTAAAATACGATCAATCAACAATACTCAAATTGGCAAAGTTCCTATGTAGCATAAAAACAAACCCTAAAATAAAATGAACAAAAGATAACATGTGATATAAGAACTCTGTATGGTGACATTGAAGATGCAATGGATGTAGTAGAAACTAAAGATGGGGGGTTATTCAACATAAATAGTTTCATAAGTATTGAAGAAGAAAGTGAAAAAACCTCTTAAGACATAGATGAGCAATATGAAAAATATGACTTTGGAACTAATTTACAATATTTTCAATTCACAAATAAAATCAAGGTATCAGCCATAAGATGTAACACACCCAACCCCTAAATACCCTTTCTAGGGATGGGGCATCAAAATTTTTCTCACTCTAATCATCTCAAATCATCTCTATGAGGTCTCCATCCTCTTATGCTCGCCTGTAGCTTTCTAACAACTATTATCGGCTCTAAATTTGACCTCAGGTTTGTAAGATACGGCCTCCCAAAGTTATCCATGCATTATCAGTTGGGGTCTTCGGTTTTCGGCGTTGAACGCCCCTTTTCTTACTACACGCACAATCCCCGAAGTCTCGAAATCCCTCCACATGGCATTGTCCATTCGACGATTGGTGTTCAGTGTTCGACGTTCTACATTGAACGTCAGTGTTTGACATTCGACATTTGGCGATCGACGTTGAATGTCTCTTTTTCGGCGTTTGGCGTACGACGTTTGGCATTGAACGTTTGACGTTCGGAAATCGGTGATCAGTGTTGAACATCCCACTACAATACTACACCCGAAATATTTCAAACTCCCGAATATCAGTGGCATCCCCAACCATGTTGGCCAGGTGGGCACAAACCAGAGATTGACACACAAGGAGGCCAGGGGTGACACATGTCCTCATTAGGAGGTGACATGTGTCACATTCCAATAGGCATATAGGGTCTATGAAATGCATAATTCGAGGTGACACATGGCTCTTTGATCATGGCTCCACGCCACCCTAGTGACGTCAGCTTGCCTCATCACACCAGGCTAACAGCCTTCCAACATCCCTCAAATATCACAATCAAGATGCATCCACATAGATATGTGAATCTACAGCTCATATTGATTCGTGACTTCGACGTTCGAGAGTTTTTGCAATGCAAACTCCTCCTTGCTTCCAGAGTTGGTCAACGTCGAGATGACCTTGGTATAAATCCAATGGTCAGATATGGACCCAACGTGTCCACAAATCAATGGTCCCCACCACTTCATCACTTCGGCCTTCGGGGGTTCAGTTGTGTAGTCTCCAGTTTCCTCTCGAAGTGTTAAGTCCCCAAACTACGGGAT
The DNA here is from genome assembly GCA_009831015.1 of Picea engelmannii. Lineage (NCBI taxonomy): Eukaryota > Viridiplantae > Streptophyta > Pinopsida > Pinales > Pinaceae > Picea > Picea engelmannii. The sequence continues at coordinate 36,122 of ML814066.1, read as the reverse complement.
CTAGCGACACGTGTACCTAGCGTTCACAACCAGGATTTACTCTGACTTGTAGAGCTTCAGGGAAATTTGTGCGTCCTTCTATCTACATTTTGATACCACTGAATACCTGAAATTTCGGATAGTTGTTGATCTATGGACATGTGTCCCTCTATTATCAATGGTCCAGATTAACTTTGCGACTCTGGCATTCGAGAGTTTTGGCGTTAGACCACCCCCATTCTCCCGAAGCAAAACTTCACTGAAGTACTTGGTGTTACCCTTCCCTGGGCCCGATCTAACGGCTGAGAGAGGTCCCCACTGGATTTCCCAGATCCACGACCCTCATAAATTCGTGACTCCAGCCTTCAACTTTTTTTGAGGAATGTGAAGTCCTAAGTCCCGAAGTCCTGAAGCCAAAGTAGCTTTGCTTCCTTCGGTCTTAGCAAGGGGTTCCTAACCCTGGGTCACATGGAATCTTATCGAGGTTCAGGGGGTACACTTAGCTCTTTGTCGAGACTTAAGTAAGGCCATGGGTATAATTCCTTGGTCACACGGGTGAAAGGTTGGAAAGAAGCGCCCTTCTCCAACAGAGTTGAACTTGACATTCCCGCTAAGGTAGATTCAAAGGGTCAGTGGGACTTATACATTTCAATTAATCCTACCCCGACTCCCCTGTGGACTCACCTCCCATAAATCTCTAGCAGATAGACTGAGAAAAATCAAATTCCATGTAAATACATCATTTTATAGAAGCAAAAGAGTATTTCTAAGAATTGTTCAAACACTGTAAAACTTAACATAAACACAACATTCAATCATCGCATCCAATGTTTTACACAGAGTATGAAAATACTTATCAGAACTAGAAAATGTGAAGCGACTGTTGAAAGGGGTTCTCATTTCCACCCAACCATAAGAACAACCACTCCTGACGTATTTAACATTGGCCGCCCCCGAGCTAGACCACGATGCTCTGAGAGAGATTCTTCCTCCTTGCTCCACGACAGTTAGGGATAGAGGTTACTCTCCCCCTCCCATAGGAACTCGGAAACCGGTTTTCTCTACTCCAATCAAGGAGGTCTTTGTGAGCACATCCTTAGTCACTCGTCATCCTCGTTTATCAGCTTGTAGTGAAACCCTACCCATGGCTTCTTACAGAAAAATGAGCTTGCGTCTCAGTTTTTCTCTTAACTCCAGGGTTGAACCATGCTCTCCTCTCTTTTGGAGATTTTTTTTCTCTCTTCTTCTTCCTTGCAGATCTTCCTCTATCCCCCGAATTACTTCCTTTCTTGCCTTCCTCAAAACGGTTGCGTGGGTCTGAATCCCAAACCCGTGGTCAGGCCTGGAAGCCTTATAGATGGGTACCCTGCCCCATCTTCTCATTAACTCCTGAGGAGGCCTTCCAACTACGAACTTGACTGGTAATTCATTTTTGGGTCATAGGACTGTTGAGCAATTACATCCAGTAAGTATTATTTTGGTGAGAGTCATCTTAACCATTCTTGGTTTCTCTCACCATATCTCTCATAGAATCCATGGTCTATCTTAGCAAGCTCCCCCCTTTCAATAATTGTACAACACATATCCATTTTCTATTAATTAACCGAAAATTCATACATTGTTCTGTTTATACAAAGGTTCATCAAATCAAACACTCACACATATTTAGTCTACCATAGTCTCTTGGCCAGTTATAGTTATATTTACAAATTGGAGGGAAACATGGGTATTACATAAGACCATATGAAGTTTTGAAACAATGATATATACTAGAGAACACAAAATTATACAACATCAAACATCAATTATACAAAGAACATAAAGCATTATTAAAGAAAATATTGACAAACAAATATAGCCCAAATGAGCCAACCCATTTATTCTTGATAGGAGATCTTGGAATAGGAAAAATGTTTACATGTAAAGAAATTTTATACTCCTTAGTACATATGCACAACAATAGAATGATGTATGATCAATTGCAATTAAAATAACTGATATCTTCCTATACAAGAAAGACGATGTTCAATGCTACGGATGTTACATTGCACTCTGCATTTTATATTCCCTTTAACAAGGCGAGTTTCCTTTCACTAAATAGTGAAAATATAGACACAATGTCAAAGAACTACCAACCACATCGTAAAGTTCTTATTGATGAAGCATTGCTCATTGGCACAACAATTATTTCTCAAATTGATAAACAATTATGCCAAATGTTTCACATGCCAACATTGTATTTCAGGAATGTTGACGTGATATTTTAGGGATACTTATGGGTGAGTGCACAAAGTTGATGGACAACAAAGTGGCAATGGGGTGAGTACGAACGCACTCACGTAGGAACGTGTGCCCATTTCTAAAAACGTTCATGTGTTCTTGATGTGACAGGTTTGGAAAACCCTGAACCTCCACTCAGCATGCCACATAGGCACGTTCCCAAGAAGGTGTGTACATTCTTGAGAACACATGTGCATTATTAATAATTTGTGCATGTTCATAAGAAGAACACGCACACGTTCCTATCGGGCCCAATAAAAGCACCCATGAGCGTGATTTGTGGTCATTTTGACCACCGCACCTCGTGTTTTAGGGGTTATTGAGAAAAAGGAAACAATGGATTTTTCTCACCAAGCATCCACAAAATCCTAATACCATCTTGGAGGCGAGCCATGTGTGTATTTGTGATTTTTTTCCTGTTTTTTTAATTTCTTAAACTATTTATTTGCATGTTTTTTGTAATTTTTTAATTACAAAGTGATTTAAGAATTAATCTCACTGGTATTAATAAGTATAATGCAGTGAATAATCAAGAGTAATAAATTTTAGCTTGCTAAAATATTTTTAATGTTGTATGGGGAAAATGGTTATGCACCCTCTTCAATGATATGTTATTTGAGATCATGCTTTGATTTGGGAAATTTACTCTTCATCGTTTCTTGAACATCTTTAGGAATATTTTTTCCAAGGTCTTGGTATTGATTTCAAATGAGCCATACACTTGAAACAAATATTTCTCTTCATAAACAAGCACTTAAAATTTGTTTGCATTGAGTCTAGCTTCAAGCATTGAATTTTTATACGCATATTTTCTAGAAAAATAGAGAGAAGAGAGATAATGCCAAGAGTCACCTAGTATTCCATGAGTCACATGGAAGGTGAAGGGTCACCCTATTTTGTTTAAAAGGAACTCTTGCATTTATTTGAATGAGTATTTTTCTTTCTAGTTTAAGTTATCTTCATATGTGAATAAAGGGGCCATAGTTAGCACAATTATTTATACTCTTGAGTTCTAGGCTTTGATGTGGACCATTATATTCTCTACTATCTCTCTTGGGGATTTTGGATTGTAGCATTGAATGATGTGGAATATTATAGTGTTAATTTGTTACTTCTCACTTAATTTTCACATGCTAGTAGTTGTATTTAACTCTAAGTGACTTGTAGGGTATGCTCGATCCTTAGAGAAAGCTTTGATTTTTGAAAAAATGGTAGATGGAAGACAATTATCCCTACTTTTTTGCATGTCTCTCTTGGATTTGTGTCTAACATTTTGATGTGGAGAAGGTACTCTCTTGGTAATTTGTAGGCTATCCTTAGTCCTCAAAGTGTTCCCTAGGTTTTGTCTTGATGACAATTGGTCGACTATTCTCCCTAGTCTCTATACATGTCCTTTGTTTCATGTCAAATTGGTTCTCTACATCTCTCCCGCAAGATTAGATTAGGTTCCATTTCATTTGCACACCGCATTACATAGTAGATGCATTTCATTTATTTCATAAAAAATAAAAATGGTGAGTCAAACCATAATTGATAGCTTTGAAGAGAAAATGACAAGTTGGGTCATAACCAAAGGGTTCACCATTTTGAATGGATAAAAATTTGATTTGGTCCTTTTACTAGGTGAACCTATGAATATGAAAAGGGAAATTTTATCATGTCAACATTTTGGCAATAGAAAGAGAGTGGATGGAAATATTCCTTGTCTAAAGATACATTTTGTGTGCATTTATCACTCATGGCCCTACCCCCTATTTTTGCATGGGAGGCTAATACCACATTGGTCTTAAAAGGGCCTTTGCATGACGTTATAAGAAAGGTAGTATATTTCTTAGTAAAGTTTAATAGTGACCAGAGCTGACAGTGTTACCCACTGGTATTTTCGCAGAAATGATAAGGTTGGCTCATGATGAGACCCCTCATGATGAGACCCCCTTTCCCTTGGCCATGCAACCAAAGGCCATTGCCTTGGCGTGGTGACCAGATAATGGCAATGCCATACTGCTAGATACCTATGAACATAATGGGCTGGCTCATGATGAGACCTCCCATCCTCTTGGTTAGGTCTTGTTTTTGTTATTTTCTTCAGGTCCCTTTTGTTTCTTATCGAGAGGCCTTTTATTGCCTTCTCGGGAATCCCTGGGCAAAGCATCTCTAGGTTTATTTTCTATGGCTTTTATCTTTTACCAGTTTCTTTTACCCCCTGGGCCTTTAGCCCCTTCTTCCCACAGGACAAAGTGTAACCCTCAAAGGTCATCCTAATGGCTGGACTAGAGGAATGGGATGGATGTATGGGAGATAAGATGCAAAGTGATAGAATGGTGGGAGCGGAGGATGTGATCCGGATTATTTTCGGCACGAAATGAGAGCAGAGATATAATAAAGAAATGCACAGAGATATCGTGTATATCCAGTAATATAATATAAATGTATCAGAGATGCAACCATAAACACAGATATACAGTAATACACGATTTCTATTAATGAAATAAATGTACAGAGACTGTAAAATACAGAGTGAAAGACTCGCTAGAATGGTGGCAGCTTATCTCTGAGAAGAGATGTGAC
>ML814065.1:192575-251425 GCA_009831015.1 Picea engelmannii | reverse complement strand
TCCTATCGGACCTATCAAGGGTCTCTTAGCTAATATTCCTGGCTATCTTTTCCTAGACATCACACTACAACAAATTCTCTACTGCATACACAGGAAGCATGAATATACAATTTCATCCATAAGAGGAGACCCTTGTACAATTCATTAATCATTCAAGGTAAAAGGCAAGATTCTCCTGCTCAGATATGTACTACACATAAACCTAGTTTCGCAATCGTCACAATTGCGACATACATTTTCACAAACATGGCAAGAGAGACATTCCAGTGGAAAACGTGGAAATACCGACGTTAACGTGGCAATTGCGACATACATCTTCACAAACGTGGCAAGAGAGACATTCCAGTGGACAACGTGGAAAGAGCGACGTTAACGTGGCAAGAGAGACGTTAACGTGGCAATTGCGACATACATCTTCAGAAACGTGGCAAGAGCGATGTTCCAGTGGAAAACATGGCAAGAGAAACATTCCAGTGGAAAACGTGGCAAGAGCGACGTTAACGTGGAAAGACCGACGTTAACGTGGCAATTGCAACATACATCTTCACAAACGTGGAAAGAGTGACGTTCCAGTGGAAAACATGGCAAGAGCGACGTTCCAGTGGAAAACATGGCAAGAGCAACGTTAACGTGGCAAGAGCGACGTTAACGGGCAACATGAACTTTTTTTTTTATAAATTTCCTCTATTTTGCGACAATATGGACAATTTTGTCCATAACGCCGCAAATAAAACGTCGGAATTTTTACAATATGTAGTAGTGTATTCAATCTTTGGAAGTTCTCAATGTGCACAGTAACTGAACCCTTTTGCTTGAGATTTATCAATTGGATAAAGAAGGTATTGCTCCTTGTATCCTCATAGTGTGCTATCATTTCTTTCGTGAAAATTGTCCAAGTGACGAGTGATTTGCGAGAACAAAGCCATCGATACCATACAAATTGATTGAGTTCTAAATATAAAGAAACAATTTGTACCTTTTGTGTATGTGGCACACTATGTAGATCAAAGAATTGCTCCATCTGAAGTATCCATGTGATTGGGCCCTTGCCATCAAACTTCCTCATATCTATCTTAGGGACGTGATTGGTCTTCAACCCAAAGTTGGAGTTTCTCCATTCTTGATTCACCTTCCTTGTGCCCTCATCATGAATTTCATGGGATGCATTTTCACTTTCAGGTGTCTTCTCTGTTACGAATTTTTTCAAAACTTCCATGATCTCCTCTTTTAAACCATCCATCTTTGCCTCCAACTTAGCTTCCATCTCTTGTAGTTTATATTTTGTTACTATATTGTTTTGTAAATCATTTATGTCCCTATTCATTTCTTCACATTCATCAAGAGTCCAATTAGGATGGTCTGGAGGCTTATTTGGTGTAGAAGTTCCCTTTTTGGGTGGCATGTTGGCCAAGTATTACTTTTGAACCTTGATTTTGAGGTGGTTCTACTAGACAATCTTTCTTCTATTGTATCTCCCAAGTTTCATCCCTTCTGGGTATGAAACTTTATTTTATGTAGTTCTCTGATATTTCTTCTCTGCAATGCCACAGGTGTGATCAAAATTGGATGTGCCAAGTGGAATTTATGGTAACTTCCCCACAACTTGCTGATTTTTGGCCTTTCCAGGAGATCTCACTTGTATAGCGTGCCCCACACAAAATAATTGATATAAAATTCTGAAACTTGTACCAGAAATACTACAGACTGTCCACTATCCAATGAAACTGGTACCACTCAATTTGGATACTCTAGGAAGAAGTTATGATTCTTTTTACCTGGAACACCTTCTTGAGAATAGTCAATAGGACTAGTCAGATATCTTATCTTCCACAGGGTGTATCTACAAATTTAAGATGACCCAGAAGATGAAATTTTTACCACAGATACTTTACTAATTTCTGTGAATAGCCTCCATATTTAAGGGTTTGAAACGTTACATAAAAACTTTTATAGCGAAAATTTCGCAATGAATCAGTTCAGGATGATTCCAGAGCCCTATCTTGCACAGGACGTATCTCCAAAATTATAAGGCCTCAGGAGCTAAAATTTTAACCCAACATACCTTGATCTGTCTACTAAATATCCTCCAAGTTGTTCCTTCTGAAACATTGTAGAAAAAAAGTTATTGCGAAAATTCCAAGGTGTCTCAGATTTAGTAGCGAAACCCTAAGACCTTGAGCTCTGATACCATATGTTAAGAACCAAATATCAATATAGCATAGAAAAACCTCAGAATAAGTACTCAACACCTTGAAAAAGAGATAATTTCAGATAATAAGCCTCTTCGAGGGGGAAACATCCTTTTAACCCACATAAATGTTCAAGTACAAGATGATTCCAAATGAAAATGTCTCCTTGGTATATATAGGAGACTAGGAGGTATAATTACAACTAATGGAATAAAGCCGACATAAATAAAATAATATTACTAATGTAATATGCCCCAATTAAGGGGCAATGAGCCAATATTAGGGCTTAACACCTTCACTCAATATGACACGTGTTTTCTTCAACCTGCCTTTTGTACTAGGACAATATGATATCTTGACATAAGGTTGGGTTAGAGACTAAACTCTATGATCTCTACTTTAATCCATCTAATATTTTAACCAAAGGTTAGTATGATGGTCATAGCTTCAACATGCAACATTGATCAAAATAATGTCATAACAAATAGATGCATATCAGAATAATCAAACCTGAGTTGCATTATTCTTCTGAATGTGTTGGATCTTGAGATCCTTCTGGATCTATGGAAAGAGATCCCTTCTCTTGTAAATACCCTTTAAAGCTGAACCCTTTTAAACATGTGTGAGTACATACCTCTAATAACATTTGCAGGTAGTGGCACCATCTGGTAGCAACGATAATTATCATCAACTTTTGAAAACTTCAAGGGTGACTGCAACTGGTACTACGACTGATACCTCAACTAATACTGTAACTGATTCTGAGACTGCAACTGCAACTGCAACTTAGGGTTTTATGAGGAAACCCTAATTTTTCAAACTTCAAAATTTGAAATTTTGATCTAGGGGATAGATGCACTGAGCTGAGGCGAGTAAGTTGGTGCAGTCAGATTTATGAAAATCCAAATCCCCCCCCCCCTCCAACTTGATCAACGGATTTCTGGACTGGTGCTTCTGGTTTTCTGGTACTTCTGGTTTTCTGGTACTTTGTGGAAACTAGGGTTTCACTTTCTGGGAGATCTATCCACTGGAAAATTGCGCTGAGGATGCCAAAGTGATCCTTGAGGAAGGGCACACTTTTCTAGATGGTTTTGGGGCTAGAATTCTTCTTCAATAAAAATCCCTAATTTGCATGTACGACAACAATGCCATTTTTCTTTTTCTCTTATGAAAGATGCTCTCTTTAGCTTAGCTCTGATACCATGTTAAGGTTTAAGATATTATTAGGTTTCTTTTCATTTCACTAGATAACCATAGCATAAATAGGATCACTGAGAAATACACAATCACAAGAGACACATCATTTATTTTGGGAAACCCTCATGGGGGAGAAAACCCAGCAAAAACTTCCTTAATATAGATATCCAATACAATGCCAAGAGATAACTCAAACAAATACAGAAAGTCCTCTCCCAAGAATGCACCTCTCTCTCTCTTCTTTCTTTTCCAACTGCAGCTTCGAACTTGTGCTATGATGAACAAGTGAGTGTGTGAACAAATGAGGCACTAGCCTCTCTTATTTATACAATCTGGCAGGCACTAAACTGAGGTGTCTTTTCACTGGTAGGGCCGAATTCTCAATCTGGGTGGTTATAACCACTTTTAATATATTATGGGTGGTTATAACCACTTTAATATATTCTGGGGCCGGCATTTTTATTTAGCCTATTACAATTAGGGTTTGACCAATTTGCAAAATGGGATTTGGTCATTTACAATACCCGACATGATCAATCCACAAAAGAGGATTGATCTAATGAATAATACATCAATAATAAATAGAATACTCTTTGTAGTTACAATAATTCAACATTTAGTAGGTTTAACTCCTTGAAAATTTGAGACAGACTGCTCTCAAAAAGCTCAGACATTTTTGTTTCAATAAGGAGGAGATCCGCCTGTAGCTACTATTTTTTTTGGTTTAATTTGAATAGGTTCTTAGGTTTAGGGGTCTATCTAGTCTTACTACTACTATAAAAATTCTAATTTAAAACTTGTCACTATACACTTTATTAATTAAACCCTAATCCTTTTACAAACCCTAAAACCCTCATTAGATATTATTACCCTACAAACTTATATTAAAACACTATCAATTCAAATAACTAGATATGATTAAAACCTGAGTGCTTAAATAAAAAACCTAAATGATTAAGGAAACCTAGATTTCACACTATTTTCTATATTGACACCTAACTACAATATCCACACTTAGGTAATAAGCATTGATTCTCAATATTAATACACATATGTAATCATATGATATTAATATCCTAAATCACCTTAAAAATAATCACAAATAACCCCACTACATATACACTAACACTACTAAATAATTAATTAGGAGTAAAACCTAATTACCTAAAACCCTAATACAAATAAATAATTAAAGCTTCCTATAACCTAGATTTTTATATATACTTATACACACTAGTTATTATTCCACACTTAGGTAATAATCATTAATCACATGACATTAATATCCTAATCACCTTAAAAATAATCACAAACAAACCCTACTACTTATATACCAACACTATTAAATAATTAATTAGGAGTAAAACCTAATAAATTACCTAAAACCCTAAACAAATAATTAAAAGACTCGTATAACCTAGATTTTTATATACTTATACATACTAATTATTATTCTCAAAACCCTAGATTTAAGTCCCATTAATTAAATTTAAGTCTCATTAATTAAATTAAATTCCGAAATTAGGACAACCGACTTAATTAAATAACTTTTAAATTAAAAATTGACTTGCATTTAAAGTATTAATTGACAACGATCAACTAGCTCTCATTCGACGATTAGTCCTGATGATGAATCTTGATTTGGATTCGAAATGTTGATGACGAAATGACACCAACTGTGGATTATCCGAACAACACATGCGAAACTCCTCACCACAGAAACTTAAAAACAACAATATCACCATCTGCTTTAGAAATTTTAGTTTTTCACATAACAAGGCACATGAGGATTTGTTGGTCCAGTGTGACATGGAATCCCAAGTCAACTTGATAAGGGAAGTAAAATCCGGATCTGATATCCAAGAACTGTTGAATTTGAATGGTGCACAAACCATTCAACGGGAGTAATCAATCTACATACAAATCAGATTATGGTCTGATATTGTAGAGTTTATAGTCCAGGATTTATAGATACGCTGGTTGGTGAGGAGGTTCTAGTCTAGTAGGATTCGGTCCAAGTGTTTGGATATGCCAGCCGAGCCGGCCCTACCATTACACCAAGTCGGGGACAAGTGGGAAGGGACTAAATCAACCAGTCCAGAATCATGAAGCATATTTGAAAAGAAATCAGACAATGGATGAGCTCTTGCCGAGCTACCCCACATTTCTTGAGTAGATAAGGATAAATTTTAAGTCACCCCCAACAATAAGGCCTTGTTTTGCAAGAAGGCCAAAATCTATGATAGGTTGCCATAATCTTTCTCTTTCCTTATACAGAGTGTAGCAATTTAGGAGTTTGACTTTTTCTGCAGAAAATTTGAATCTACCCTCCAAAAAAATACCTGCAGAGGTGCCACATGCAAAAAACTCATCCAAAGCAAGATTCCATCCAACAAGAAGGCTTCCCGATCTGCCATTTGGATCCATAGAAACACAATTCCATGTGGGCAGGCACTTTAGAGAGAGTCTCTTTGCCTTGTTTGACTCCACTAGGGTTTCTTGCAAAAAAACAATGCCAGGAGCAGATTGTAACAGTAGCAACTTAAGGGATGTGAGTTTAGAGGGACCTCCAAACCCTCATAAATTAAGAGAAAAAATAATCATGGATTAACCCTAGTAATCGACAAGCCTGCTCTAAGGGTCGAGGGCAAGGGAAACTCAGTCTGGTTAACCAAGGTTTGTTGTACAAAGGAGGGAGGAAAGTGGTGATTCTGGAAAAATGGAGACACGCCTCCTTCAACAGATCCCAGAGGATTATTTGAAAGACATGGTCTAGGTTTCTTCCAGAGGGTGACATTGGATCTAGATATTGAGGAAGGGTCTATTAAAGAAGCGTTAGTGACCTTAAGGGCCACATGTGAGAGGGATTCTGCAAGCTTGGTGAACTGTGGGGGGAGGGGATCAAGCGAAGGTGAAGGAAAAGGAACAATGGTTTCACATAAAGGAATAGGTGAATCTTCAGTCAACTCCACAAGGTTCTGTCGAGGAAAATCATTAGGAGGAGAAGGATCGAGGGAGGCAGGAAAGGAAGGACCATTGACTGCCATCGAGGGGAGAAATTTGTGCGGCTCGTCAGAGGATGGTGGATTAAAGAAAGTGGAGGAAGGAAGTGGGCTTCCAACGGCCCGACATTCTGAGATGGGACCTGGGTGGCAATCTAGATCTTTGTACTTCTGCATGAGTATTTACCAAAACTCTCCAAAACGTTTATGTACCCACTCCTCATTTTTTCGCAGATAATCCACTTCAAAATCAGATAAATTGGAGAAGAAATTGGGGAAGAAAAGACTCATCTTACCCAAGAATGAGTCTGTATTAGTGAGAGGAGGACGGGTCGGGGAAGTCCATTGAGCCAAATCCATGGAAGGTTCCTTTGCATCCCCGGATCTAGTACCTGACAGACAAAGAGCCTTCAAATGTCATGGAAACCCGCATAAATGACAACGAAAAGATTCTTTCCAGAAGTCAACTTGTTGATTTAACACACTGTCACATATGACTGTTTCGATAAAGGAAGGAAATAATTTTTCCATGTCGAACTCCACCAGAACCCATACTTTTCGCCTGTTACACCACCTCAAAGAAGCAGAGTCGAAAAAAATAAACTTTCCGACAGAATTGGCAATGGCTTCAAAAATGGCCGTGGACCAGAATTCAATAAGGAAATTCGGGAGAAGCATCCACAGTTTCCTGCGAGTGAAGACTTCTGAGTGTGGATTGAAGCCTGGATACCACCGTTTGACCATTAGTATGCCACATTCAATGACCCAGGGAGAATCTAAAATGTGCAAGAGGTCTTCTTCGAAAAGGAAATGAAACACCAACAAATGGTTGGACACAATGCTGAATCTGGGGCAGTAACTGACCAAAGGTTTCCAATGCCAAAGTATCCAATCCTCGACCTGTGATTTATTTAGCTTGATGTAAAAAAATTTCTCGATCAGGGCTTTCTCTTAGAGGCTCATGATCCTACTCATATCAAAATCCTTCCCTAAAACGCACTGAGAGGAGGTTTCCCAAACCTTCAAGCTTTTTTTGTTTTCTACGCTGATGTGCAGCCTGACCAAAGAAATGTGAGTGACCCACACCTGATCCGCAACCAAAATGTGCAACCTTGGGATTTTCACGAAGTGGCAGAGAGGAAGTTGTATCCACAACTTGTCTAGAAACTGTATCAGATCCAGTAAACCTACCCATAGTGTTTTTTAGAGAGCCAGACACTGCCTCTGGTAGAATCCCTTCCAACCGATCAACTGTAAAGGAGTCCAAATTAGATGTGAAGGAAGGTTCCGCCTCTGGCCCATTACCCACACAGTAAGAAAAAGGAGAAATGAGAGGTTTGCTGGCCGAAGAAACCTTTGAGGAAAAATGACAATGTGTGTCTCGAGGCACAAAAGCGACACACTTTTCTCTGATAGAGCTTATGGCTAGCACATGGGACGATCTAATACTTTGACTCTAAGAAAGCGCCACCCATTTTCTAGCGGCGTTGGACAACCCACTGAGGTGACCAACTGACGAGAGAGAGCCTGGATTCTTGCATATGCAGTCATATAAGACACGATACGTGTCATCCTCCAGAAAGAGTCCTTCCCGCGCCCAAAGCTCATCTTTGTCCACCCAAGAAGTGTCAAGGTGGCCTGCCATGCTGTCACTACATAGAATCAACACATTGGAAAGTAGGCTCTAAAGGCCCTACACATCCTTCATCCCACGTTTTCGAAACCTAGATCCTAGAGGGTCTGCGGGAACCCTAAATTGAGACCTGGGAAACCCTCAAATCTATTTCTCAATACGGTTTTATATATACATATAACCGCCACTTTGTGCAAATCCCAAGGTTGCACAGTCTGGTTGCGGATCAGGTGCAGGTCACTCATGTTTCTCCGGTCAGGATGCATGTCAACGTAGAAAACAAAAAAATCTTGAAGGTTCGGGAAACCTCCTCTCAATGCGTTTTAGGGAAGGATTTTTCTATGAGTAGGATCATGAGCCTCTCAGAGAAATCCCTGATCGGGAAATTATTTTACATCAGGCTGAATAAATCACAGGTCGAGGATTGGATACTTTGGCATTGGAAACCTTTGGTCGGTTACTGCCCCAGATTCAACATTGTGTCCAACCACTAGTTGGTGTTTCATTTCCTTTCCAAATAAGACATCTTGCACATTTTAGTTACTATTTGCAAATATTTATATGTATATACGGTTATATATATACATATAAATATTTGCAAATAGTAATATAACCCCATTTCATATAAAAAATACCTTTGGATTCCTTAATATTATATATCATGTAGATCTAATATATATATATGTATTCTTTCAAATTTAAGATTTTATGAACCTAACTCTCTTTATTTTCTATCTCTTTTACATGTGAATACTTTTACATATAAACAAGTGGTTGGATAGGTGGATGTAGTATATGTGCATGATCCATTTCGTGTTGACCATTCTCTCTTCTTTATGGACTTTTTGAGTAGACTTTTAGGTTTTTTTTTGTTGTTGTTTATTTCCGGTTATTTCCAAGAGTTTTAGGGGTCAATTTTTGGTTATTTAAGGGCTATAATTAAAGGGATTCATGGATGCATGCCTAGGTTTTAAGGGTGATTTGAACATAAACCATAACTTCCAGTCAAGATTCAAGAGGGTGGGTAGGTAGGCGCCCTAGTTTTTAAACTAGGGCTCTGATACCAAATGTAGCGACCCTCTCCTGGAGGGCCTGAAGTTTTTTAACTGTGAAATTGTGAAATTTTGGTACATGCATCATGCTATCAATGTAATTTTTTTATTTTTCTACAATGGTAAGTTTCTATTTCTAAATTTTAACTTCTCATCTATAGAAAGACTTAGGAACAAAACTTGATTATGCTGTAATAAAACTAATTCTAATTTCTAAACTAGTAATCATTTCTAGAAAATTTAACTTGAAGGAATGAACTTACTAATAATATGAACAATTAGATTACAATATTTATGATAAATCAACTTAGTAAATCCACTAGAAATCATTTCTAGAAAAATTAACTTGAAGGAATGAACTTACTAATAATATGAACAATTAGATTACAATATTTATAATAAATCAACTTACTAAATCCACTGGAAAAATACCTGAAAAATTCTAGCTCGTTAAGTCCTTGCTCCCTTTTCCACTACTGCTAGACTACTGTCTAAAACTGTTTCCTCCCAACTAGCTAGGAACAAAGCCTCTCTGTCTCCCTAGATCCAGGAAATCAAATTTCCTGGCCCTTGAGCCCAAAATCCTAGCAACACCAGTCCACTAGTAAAACCAACAATAGTTTGCAACAATTTTTCCTCTCCCAGATTTCTCCTTCCTCCCCTCTCGAACCCCCCATCCAAAGTCCAACTTCCTCTTTCTTATCCCTTCATCCACCGACTTCCCCCCATCATCAATTTTTCATCTCCCATTATCCTTTGTCATAAATTCATACCTACCCTTAAAACACATAAAATACTCAATTCATTTATGGTTGCATTTTTTTAATTAAAAAAGAATAAATAAATAAATTATAAAATTTAATTAGTTCAATAATGATTTGACTTCGATAAATTAATGATTTAATTACTTAATTAACTTTTAATACATTAATGACTTAATTTACCTTAATTATAATCATTAATTACTCTATTTGGGGTGTTACAATGAGATTCCTCTTAGAGTCTTTCCAGAATGTAAAAATATTAGAGTCTTTCTAGAATGTAAAAAGTTATTACAACTGAGTCCAAACGAGAAAGTAGGAGACTGGTACATTTTTGAGAATTACACTGAAATTATAGTCTATGGTTTTGAACTTCGACCTTTTCTTTTACCTATTTTCTTGACTCCCAGAATCTTTGCACTAGAATACATTAGGAAAAGATAAATTCATATCACATTCATTTTGTGTCAAGAAAGTGCAAGGCCATTTTTAAATTGAAAAAAGAGACTGAGCCTTTTATTGGCAATACCAGATCAACCTTGTAGGTAAATAACAACTTCTCTCAGATATGGTATTTCATTAGGGAGAAGCATGGATGTATGATCCTCATGCTTCAATTTCCTCAAAAAGGATTACACATGGACATGCACCTTATCAACACCAACAAAAGACATAATTGGAAATGATAGAAAACCAGAACAATTGGGAAGATGTGTAGAGAATTTTGCAAATCCAGGAAAAAACTCCAGAGCAATCTTCAAAATCTCTAGTTACGAAGACTCCTCAACAGTTTGAGAAAATTTTTAAGTGAAAGACTACAAGATTATATTAAAAAGTAATAGATATCGAAGAAGAAAGATCACCAAAAAGGTAGAAAATAAAGGTACTTGATAAAGAGGAAGATCAATAATTACAGGAAGAAGTAGCACCAATGGACAAAGGACCTGCTAGGATTGTAGAAGTATCATCATCAAAGAAGCGCAAGAGTACAAAGGGTCAAAACAGAATCAGTGAGTACATATCAAGCATAGTAGATCGATCATGTTCATCACTTCATGGACATTAGGAAAATGGGTTCAAAGATTAAAAAAAAAATTCTACCTAAGATATTTGATCAAGAGAAATCCTGGATCAAAATGTTGTCAGTTGTGGATTATAAAAAAGGTAGACTAAATATAGTAGTACTAGAGCCAAAAGAGTAGAAGAAGCTCATAAAAGTGTCGATTGATCTTAATGCAGTTCACCCACTAGATAAAATGTATCTGCATAAACAAACTGGAGAGATGTTAAATAGATATATAATGATATCCACTCTTGGAATAACAAAACTCCAAACCATAAATAAAAAGATTAGAGAGAAACTCAAAAATGAAAATTTATCTAACAGGACTAAACAGATAAGAGTGGAAGAATTGGAACATTTGGTAATGGGATTAGGAGCTAACCCACATGATGCAACATATGTGCAAGCTATGATGCAAACAAAAGATAGAAATATCCAAGCACTAAATAAAGGCTCAAAATCCTTGGGATTGAACATGTCCAGACACTAGAGTTACAAGTTATCCAGGTAGAAAAGGAGCAGCTTCTAAAGAAAATGGTACAAATTGGAGATCATATTGAATTGTATGAGAAACATATTGAAATTTTGAAAGTGGGTCATCTTCATCTCAATCATCAGAGTTAACATATCCAACAACTGAATTATCAAAAAAATTAGCAGACTTGAACCTGAAGGGAATTGAAATTGAAAAGATGAAGAAAACAATTTCAACATAGAATGAAGAAATCAAGGATAATGATAAAGTTGTTGGAGAATACAAGGATATGAAAGCTAAGATTCTAAGAAACATGGAACGAATGAAGGACACGTTGTTTGGAATACCATATCCGATGGGAGTTAGGCACATTATTTGGGATGAAAACATTGCTAAAGTTGCCAAGATTTGGCATTACTTCAAGATAGTTGATGAAGAAATCATTTTGACAAAGGAAGCAAATGACATTATAACTAAAGCATTCCATGAATTAGGAACCAAACCTATGGTTTCTACCAAAGTTATTAAGTTCCTCAATTCCAATCTGAGTGAAGTATTGAAAAGTAAAGGTGTCAAGGATAGAACTACGATGGTGATGGAGGTTGAAAATATTTTCACCAAAAGAAATTTACTTCAGCAAGCTCAGAACAAATGTATATCGGTGAAGAGAAACATTGAGTCATTCACCAACAAATTCTAAAATCTAGTAAAGATGAAACTGCCTTCATCATGGGACGACAAAGGGAAGTTTCTATCCTATGAAATTTATGGAAATAATTTATTCATAATCAGAGGGAGTGAAGAAAAGTTTAAAGGAATACCTGATAATTTGAGAGGACAAACTATTGTATATTTACTCATAGATGATTTGTATGTTCTATGACAAATAAATTTTTTATTTTCAAGTCCTCCTACATATGAAAAATACATTGAGCTAGACATCACATACATGCAAATGAAGTCACTAAATTATCCAACAAGTGAAACTTGGAACTTTATCCTCCAACTGTTGAATGAATGAGTCATCAAGGCAATTGAAGAAAATCAAGGATCTCAAATCATATCTTCCAAGTTTTTCTATTTTTGGAAAGTTAAAGATTTCTTTGTATATGAAAGGCTAAGAAATGGGATCAAATAACCACTTTGGGTTACAATCCGATTAATATAAATTTCTAAGAAAATTCAATGTAAAGGAGCTTTTTGGCTGGAGGAAAGACCACGTCTTTAATAAAATTTTACAATCTTTGAGTGATTCAAAATTTCTATGTCTTAGTTCATCTAATTCCTATTCTTGATGTTTTCTTCATATTTATAAACTCCTCTTGAATGTATCTATTTCCATAATTGTGACAACTTGGTACAAAAACTACTATTACAAATTGCAAAGGTATCATTAAAGCTACAAATTTCTTAGATATATTGTGAGTATTGATCAGTTATGTACTTCATTTATTTTACCTAGTGAATAAAAAATAATTGTTCTTTTGTTCCTTTTATATTTCTGGTTTAGATACATATTTTGTTATAATTTCTTCTATCTAAAAGGTAAAATAATATTGATCAAAATATACATTCTTTTACATTCAACTTTGTTCTTCTCACTTCTTCTTACATTCATTAAAATATTTAATCGTTTGAAGCATAGAAATTCCGCCTTCAAATATTGATATTTAAGCATTAAAGATTAGAAATTAAGGCCTAAGGTAAATCAACAAAACACTCAAATAAAATCAATCAATTTTATGGATGCCTTGGCACAGTTTCCTAGCCAAAAACATTTCAAGGGTTACAACATTCTTTTGGTGGCGTTGTCAATGACCAAATTAAAGAAATTTTATTTTCCCTAGGTAGAATGACAAAAAAACCTACTGCTTGCTGGTGAACAAGAGTTAGGAAGGCTAAATTATTTCACTTGGCGACTCCACATTTTCAATTATGGAATAAGGAATGAAAACCACTAGGGATAACCCAGACCCAAAGAAGACTGCACCAACAATAGACCCAGAAAAACTATTGTCTAAGAGAAATCCTAGATAAAGACCTATAACACCTTCTACTATTGATCTGAAAAATATTTAGATGCCAATAATTTTAAATATAAATAATCATCTACTTGAACTTCAAAATAAAATGATCACTTGACGGTTTTGAAAATTACATGTGAAGAATTTATCTAACCAAATCCACTTTAATGATAAATGACTTGCAAATAATTGAACTTGAAATGAACAACAATAATATAATCACATACACAAGTTGAAGAAAACGAAGTTCACCCAATTTGGGCTACCACTTTGGGTCCACTTCCAATAGAGACTTTTATTATTAATGCTCAAACGCTTTCATTTTACGATAAACTTTTTACGTGTTGATCAAATGTAGAAACATAGTGCACCATTAAATTCTTGGTGAAAAATCGTGCAAAATTGATATAAAATACTTTAAATTCCGTCAAGGTACCTCTCGTCATGTTTTATGGTGTTACCTTTTATGCCTTGTACCTTCGACACACATTATGAGGGAATTCTCTGTATTAATGAATGTGTCCTCTGCTTTGGGTTGCATGCCATTACATAGGGCACACCCCTTAACCAAATCCTAAAATTTATGGCATTCTTTAACTATTACATAGGATATAGTTATAACCAAATAAGAATAAGGGATAGTTGGCTAGTAGAGGTTGTTGAAGTCTTTGATAAAGTTGGCGGTTCGGGGGTTCCATTCCCATAGACTGCCATATCCCATGGGATTTTTTTTATTATAACTATATATATATAGTATGAAGTTTATCGTATATCATTTTAACCATACGATATTTGTGGTAACCTATGTGGATATAGATATATATGGTTGTATGGTTTTATAACCATATTTCACATATAATATATATGCTAAAACCTCCTACGCGAATCTTTGATTCAAGGTTATATTACAAGTCATATGGTATGGGTCGAGACCAAGAGCCAAGGGCCCTCAACCCTTTTCTCCACCAATTACACATTATACAAACTTTATAAAGTTTCGTGCCCATGTATAGTTAAGACTCATTGTGGTGGCGTGTTGGTATGGAGATCTTTGTTATACCTTTGGGAGGTCACGAGTTCGACCCCTGTCGAATCCCAAAAATTTATACAACCTTGACCAAATAGGCCAATGGGAGGCTGCCACATGGCAACCTCTCATTGGCTTTCCAATGCCACTTGTCAATGTGTCATTCGTCCACTTGGATGTACGATTGCCAACTCAACTACTATGTCATTGTAAAACCAATCCACATGGTGCCTTGGGGTGTGGCCATGTCACCCATACGTTCATGTTGTATGTCACCCTTGCAATGGCGGCACATGTAACCCTTGTAGTGGTGACATGTGTCACCCTTTTACCCCTTTGACTTTGACTTTGCATGTTTGAACTGAACTTTGACCGCTCATAACTTTTGCATACGAACTCCGTTTGAGGAAAAAGTTGCACCATTGGAAAGCTATTGCCGAGCTATACAAGATGATGGAATTTTTGGGATGATTTGAAGCATTTGAATGTTGAGAATTTTTGAACCATTTTGGACCTCTATGGATGTTCCATATCTTTCTGGATCTTTGTGATCATTCCCAGATCCTTCTGGATCATTCCTCCCCATTGGAATAATTTTTGACCACCAAAAGTTTACTTAGAAACTAAGTGAGGGTAGAGTTCCCTCACCCTTCTGATCTCCACCCATTTGTCTTTACTTGGTTTTACCCCTTTAAGAGAAACTCGAAGATATTCAACATCACCTCATTGTGAATATTTGATCCTTCTGTCGAGAATGAGATCTTCCTGTAGATCATCCAAATACTCTGGATAAAAATCATCAACTGCTAGAAATTGAATACTTTCATCTTCATCCATAATCATAGGAGGCTCATAAAGATTCAAATTCTCAACATTTACCACTGAATACATTTACATGTAGGCTGGTAGATATAAATAAAAGGCATTAGTACCAATATTGTCTAAGATCTTGAATGGACCATATTGGATTGGCCTTATCTTTTTACCTTCACCTTTCATTCTATCTTTGTTGATATGTAGCCATACTTGATCACCAACTTCAAACTGATGATTAACCTGATGTTTGTCATGCCTTACTTTATACTTGGCTTGGATCTTCTCCAATTGTTCATGTACTTCTTGAAGTACCTGTTGACTCTTTTGAATGAACCTTTTAGCTTTATCTATATCATCCTGTTCATCTTCTTTACCCTCTTCTCCAAAAACAAGTTCCATAGGTGATTTATGCAATTACCCCAAACATACTTCAAAATGATTTTTCTGAGTAGATGAATGCATGTCATGATTATAAGCATGCTAGATATAAGGTAATTGTTCATCCCATAATTTAGGATGCTTGCTACAATGTCCTTGAAGTAGGTGTACCACTATTCTTTTCACCACCTCTGTCTATCCACCTATCGCAGATGAAAATTCATGTTCTTCTTCAACTTAGTGTCCACTAATTCCCATAAATGAGACCAAAAATTTCCCAAAAAGTGAGAGTCTCGATCTGATATTATATATGTCAAAAGTCCAAAATGAACTCATACATTGGCGAAGAACATATGTGTTTCCTGTTGAGCTGTGACTTGTTTCTTGCATGGCATTAGAATACACATCTTGTTGAATCTGTCCACCGCAACATATAGATAATCGTGACCTATCCTGGACATCACCAAACACCCTACAAAGTCCATGGAGATACTTTCCCATGGCTATGAAGGTACAAGAAGTGGTGTATATAACCCTAAATTTTTGTTACTAGGTTTACTTGTGGCACACATGACACACCCTTTGATATACTTGGAAATTGTCTCATTCATCCAAGGCCAATAACAATACCTTTGTAATTGTGAAACTGTCCTACCAACCCCGAAATGACCAGAGATGAGAGATGTATGAGCTTCTCTGATTACATTTACCCTTTCATCTCTTAGTATACATAATTTTCCAAGATTATATAATAAACTGCCATGCATATAATAGTTTGACTGCTGATTACCATGAGTTAATGCATCATATACTTCTTTAAAATCATCATCCTTAGCATATTTTTCTACATAGTTTTCATGTGCTAAAGGATTATACCTAAGTATTGTGGATGCATTAATTACTGGTCTTGATAACATATTTGCAACCTTGTTATGAATACCCTTCTTATAATTGATTACCAGATGAAACTGCTGTAGAAAATTCATCCACCTGAAGTGTCATGACTGTTGTAGCTTGGTCTATGACTGAAAATACTGTAATGGATGATGATCTGTATGAATGATTGTCTCCTTTCCCATTAAGTAATGCTTCCATTTCTTTACACTTTGTACCAACGCATACAATTCCTTATCATATGTTGCATCAAGACTATGCCCATGCCATATCTGCTTGCATTGGTTTGAATCTCAAATGGCTGTTGTAGATCTGGAAATTCTAGAACTAGTGCGATGCTTATATTTTCCTTCAATGTCTCGAAGGGTTTTTGCTATTTTCCTCCCCATTGAAAGACTTGTTTAACACTTGTTAATGCATGTAGAGGTGCTGCTATGTATGATAAATTAGCAAATAATTTCCTCCAGTACTGTACTACTCCTAAGAAGCTCATGACTTCAGTGAGAGTAGTTGGCTTGGGCCATTTCACAATGAATTCTACTTTTGTAGGATCTATCTTTAATTGACCATTCCCTACAATGTACCCCAAATATACCATAGAAGTTTTTCCAAATTCACACTTAGATAATATGATCTTCCCATCTTTGACTAAATATCAATAGGTCGTCTAGATAGAAAATAAAAAAAACATCTATATAAGGTATGAACACATCATTCATCACCCTCATAAAGGTTTATGGTGCGTTACATAACCCAAATGACATAACCAACCATTTGAACAAGCCTTGCTTGGTCTTGAAAGAAGTATTACATATGCCGCTTTCTGCAATTCTAATATGATGATAACCACTTCTCAAGTCCAACTTAGTGAAATACACAACCTTCTTTAACCGATCTAATAGATCATCTATTATGCGAAGAGGATAATGGTTTTTTACCATAATATTGATTAGGGATCTAAAATCAATACACATCCTCCATGTGCCATCTTTATTTGGAACTAATACAATAGGAGAACCACACATAGAGGATCTTGGTTTGATGATTCCATTATTGAGCAACTCCTGAACTTGCTTCTCGATTTCTGCATTCTCGATTATTGAAGACCTGTACATTCCATTTTTTGGAAGAGGAGCATATTGCTGCAAATATATTTCGTGTTCAACCACTCTTTTAGAAGGAAACCCCGTGGGTTCCTGAAACAAATCATCATAATTATATATGAAGTTGATCAATTCCTACTTATTATTTGGATCACAACCTGCTAAAGCATCTGTTATATCTTCTCCTTTATGTTTCACTATCATGAGAACAAAATATTTACTTGCGCTCACGAGTCTATTGATTTTCCATGTGCTCACTAAAGAAACATTAGTTTTGATGCGATGAGATCTGACAATATATTCAATCCCACCCTTGAGAAGGTGATATTTATTTTCTTCTCGATAGAACACAACCTTTCTGTCAAATAGATATGGAATACCCAAGACAATGCCACAAATGTCAATAGGCACAACATCTAACTCAATCTCGTCAAAGGACTTAGCTACAATTGCAAACCTGATCTTACACTATTTTGTTACCTGCAACTTAGCATCATCACACACCCAACCTAATGGATATGGTTTTTTGTGAGGTGTCGTCTTCAATCCCAACTTCTTAACAATTGCTTTAGATATTATATTAACTTGAGATCCACCTTCAAATAAAGTATCTACCTTTGTATGCTTGACTATAACTCTGACATGAAAAAACTCGCTCATTTTCTTCTTATCAATATCACTTTCCATATTGACAGATTGAACTAAATAATTTGAATTGATAGTTGATATATCTTTGCTTCCTATGGCAATGATCTTAGATTCATCTTCGGAATTTGATCCTAGATCCTAATGAGCTAATGCAACAATCTTCATCTTCCATTTATCCTTGAGTTTCTTTGGTCGTAGATCTGGATGCAGCTTCCAACACTGTGATTCCTCATGTCCCTTTCTATTACAACATGAACATGTAGGCCTTCCCTCATATTGCTTCACTGTGGCTGATTTCTTACTCTTCCATTTACGTTTTGTTTTTTTCTCAAACTTGAATGGCTTCTTATATTCACTCACATGCTTACCCTTACTAGCCTCTAGATGTGTAGCTTGTATTGACACCTTATCAATGTTAGTAGGGCTGAACATTAAAATAGTGTGGCAAAGATATGAGTGCATGCCACCAATATACTTCAAAAGAGTTTCATGAGTATACAACAAAATTCCTAGGGATAGTACCTTCTTTTTGAATTCCTATGTATATGCCTGAATATTCTAGTCTTTACCCTGTATTAGATGCTGCCATTCGATCATTTCCATATATGTATGTGCCAATGGATATAATTTTTTCCTTATAGCCTTAGTAAACTTATACCAAGAAGATATTAATTTACCCTTTTGAACCAGATCAAATTGCATCTTACTCTCCCACCATATTAAGGTAGTGTCACTTAGTCGAAGAGAAACTAACTGTATATTTATAGCCTCGCCCATGATCATTTGAACCTTGCAATATACTTCTATTTGCTTGATCCAATTGTCCAATTTATCGACATTCAATTCTCCATCATAGGTTGGCAACTTGAACTTAAAATCCAATTTTAGTAATGGCAGATTATGCTCAGAATTATTATAGGACTTATTTCAATGAGAAGAATGTTTACTTGCTTCAAAAGAAATTGATGATGATGATTAGCAAGGGGAAGTGGGCTCAAAAGTTCCACTGACTTCACCTCCTCCTTCTCCTTTTACTGAAGATTCTCCACTTGCAGTATTTTGAATTCTTCGTTCTAACTTATACAATAATTCTTTTAGTGATTAAAGTGTATCTCTGATCTCTTCAAGACTCATTGGATGATCTTCTTCTTATCCTTTTTCAAAAACCATCTTATGTCATCGAAATCTGTTTCTAATTTTAGACTTATAACTTGCAAGTTTTTTTTTACCAAGTTTGATTTTGTATTTTGTAAGAATCCACTTGCAAACTAGTTGTCAAAATTGCTTTGATACCAACTTGATCCGAAAAATCCTTGGATGCCAATAATTTTAAATATACATAAACATCTACTTGATCTTTGAAATAAAATGATCGCTTGATGGTTTTGCAAATTACATGTGAAGAGCTTATCTAACCAAATCCACTTTAATGATAAATGACTTACAAATAATTGAACTTGAAATGAACAACAATAATATAATCACATACACAAGTTGGAGAAAACGGAGTTCACCTAATTTGGGATACCTCTCGGGGTCCACTTCTAATAAAGACTTCTTTTATTAATGTTCAAATGCTTGTGTTTTACAATGACCTTTTTAGATGTTGCTCAAATGCAGAAACATAGTGCACCATTGAATTCCTGGTGAAAAATCGTGCAAAATTGATATAAAATACTTGGAATTCCATCAAGGCACCGCTTGAGATGTTTTACAGTGTTACCTCATATGCCTTGTACCTTCAACACACATTACAAGGAAATTATCTACATTGATGAATGTATCCTCTACCTTGGGTTACACACCTTTAAATAGGGTGCTCCCCTTAACCAAATCCTGAAATTTATGGCATGCTTTAACTATTACATAGGATATAGTTATAACCAACTAAGAGTAAGGGATAATTGGTTAGCAGAGGTTGTTGAAGTCTTTGATAAAGTTGGCGGGTCAGGGGTCCATTCCCATCGATCGCCATATCCCATAGCACTTTTGTTATATATATATAGTTTGAAGTTTATGTTATATCATTTTAACCATACGATATTCGTGGTAACCTCTGTGGATATATATATATATATATATATATATATATATATATGGTTTTATAACCATATTTCACATATAATATATATGTTAAAACCTCCCACGTGAAACTTTGATTCAAGGTTATATTAGAAGTCATATGGTATGGGTCAATACCAAGAGCCAAGGTTCGAGGGCTTAATCCCTTGACCCTTTGCTCCACCAATTACACATTATACAAACTTTATAAATTTTTGCGCCCATGTATAGTTAAGACTCAATGTGGTGGAGTGTGTTGATGCCCAAAAGCGCAACATGGAATCCCTGCCTGCAAATGGATTGCAATGCCATATTACTTATATATATTTAATAATATACTAAATAGGTGGGACCTCTTAATGTGAATAATAATGAAAGACACTTTTATTTGATTGCACTCATGACTACTTTGCAAAGATGACTCTACAATTTGAAATT
Source organism: Picea engelmannii (assembly GCA_009831015.1). Classification (NCBI taxonomy): domain Eukaryota; kingdom Viridiplantae; phylum Streptophyta; class Pinopsida; order Pinales; family Pinaceae; genus Picea; species Picea engelmannii. Next base: position 230,664 of record ML814065.1, on the reverse strand, counting down.
TGAAACTGCTTTCTAGATGAATGATGGGTTTATTGGAAATTTAATTTAAAAAGAAAAGGGGAAAAAGTTGTTTTAATGAGCATCTTGGTTTATTATTGCTAAACATATATTTTTACTTATTGATTCAAACTCCAAGCATGGGTCATTGATGCCAACGCGCGCTCCCAACACAACCCGTAGGTCAGAAGGTCCACGTCGACACAGGATCTTTCCTTACCATGGCCCGAAGAACTCTGACACTCTTCTATTTCCCTATCGAGAAATATGAACCCACAACAACCTCTCGTGGGATCCCCTCTTTTCACTAAGGAGATCGGACTTCGCGCTTTCGTGAATCCATTGGTCAAGCATTAGTCTCTTGAATCCCCGAAACCTGACAACAGTCAACGCTGACCTTTACTTTCCCCTTTCGGGATTTTCCCTATCGTGATTTCGACACTCGCGATGTCGAACAACTTGTCTCACCGACTCCCGATTCCTGATTTTCCGAAACTCCGATACACGCACGAGTATGACTTTTCAACGCCACCTCACTCCTGTTGGGATTTTGGAGTTCGCAATATCGCGAATCCTGATGCAATGAGTTTGAGACTTCACCTCATGAAACTCCGAAATGGAGTGCCACCTGTCCACCTCTCTGATTCCTCCACGGCCCACACAAATCCACTTAGCTTTCGGGGTATTGTGTGTTGGAATATCGCGATTCCCGTTACAATGTTTACAGGACTTCCACCTTCGAATCCCCAATATGGAGATCTGCGTGCAAATCCAACGGCCCTTACGACTCGGATCTACGGTCATGTCCCTCCTGAGCTTTGAACGTTTAGGGAATACTTTCTGTATCTCCCCAGCCCCTCCGCGAGATCTAACGACCCACGAAAATTCACGAATTCTCCTCAGAGAATTTCAACCGTCTACCCTTCCTGATAAATTCTGCGAAATGAACCAAGTATTCCTCCGTGAAAACTTGTCCTCTTGCATGCAAACTTGCAATGCCTACTAAACACTCCACGACACAAACTTCCTGTGCTTCTCTTCAACGATTTCTCGAAGGTCCTATACCTCCTGAGCTTTCTCTCAGCGTCGAGGTTTAAAAGAAGAAACCTTGTGCGCACTCCTTGCGACAACCTTCAAACACTTCCGAGAGTTGAATCCCCTCGACCCTATGCACACCTGCAGTAGCAGTCTTGCAATGCTTCACTCAGGTCCGCAACCCTGAGACTTCACTCAGTCTGCGCACTCCTTGCACGACTCTTTTGCCTATCTACACTTCTGAATGAATGAGAACAAAATCTACCCTATTTGAACCCTTCTGTCAACGCACTCCTTGCGGACACTTCAACTGCACTCCTTGCAGGAACTCTTGTTCAGATAGAGAAACAATTGAAACTCATTCCTACTTGCTTTCAGACTTCAAACTCAAACATGAAATCATATACATAGCATATAAAGCAAATGTATAACAAGAAGCAAACATTCATGAGCATATCATTCAACATCAGTACACAGAGAACAAATACAAAACCATGAATTTGAATCAAACTCTTCTATTAATCCAAATGTCTGTACATGGGTGTTCTTACACAGCTCTCTACATGCTCTTTCTCTTCCCAACAATGCTGCTTCGTAATTTACAATACACAATGAGGGTGTCTATATCCCATTTACCTCTTGCGCTCTAAAACTGTCTAATCTAGAATTAAAATTCTATCTACTTGCATTAACTACCATAAATGCCTTCTACCTACTAAGGACGAGAGCAAATCGCTCAAGGTCCGTTTACATTATACAAGTGCGCTTCTTCTTAATGAATTCATTTAATATTGTGCAATAACTTCAAGGTGATTTCAAAATTTGTGCTGGCGCTTGCCCAGCTGTCCCTTGTCTCTGGCTGGCTCGCTTGACGTTGGTGATGCTCCTGCATCAGCCATATATAGTTATGGCATATTTCACTTATGATATTCTTGTTACTATCATGAACAATTGTTAAGTTTTATAAGGTGGCAATCCTTCCCTAGCAAAGAATGTGGGGCATGCGATGTATTTGGTGCTAAGTGTCAAGTATACATATAAAACTTATGATATTAATGAAAAGAAACAAATTCAATTTTTGTATTGAAATGTTATGTGGCAAACGTGGTGGACTATGCGCTGGATGTGTTGGGTGTGCTCATACTTGGCTCTAGTTGATGGAAATTAATGTGAGAAATGACGTGCAATTATTGCACGTCGCTCTAACCCTACCTCAGGGTCGCCACCCTCACTTGGTTTACATTTGTGTTGGTTTCTTTGGCTGGTGCTACCTCTATTTTGCTCGGCCTTGGAAAGAATAGCGGTGCTTGTTGGTTTTTTGGCATTCTCCATACATGTACGTTGGCTCTTACCTCTCCATTCACGAAATGTAGCTCCGCTCTGAATACAATCATGATGTTGTCTCTTACATTTTCTTACAGACTTTGTTTTCTTTCCAAAGTTTATAATGGATGTGTGTGGTTATCACGGCTGTGCAAATTGCATTTATATGGAGTTTCCTCTATGTTGGAATTTAAATTTTCCAAGTTGAGAATAATGTTCAAAATTCCTTTCTGTTTGGATTATGCGATTGCGTTGCAACCATAATGAGTGTTGCTTATTTTTCTATGACTATTGGAAAATATTGTTTTAGTTTCACTCATCTCTGGTCATTAAAATTCAAGGGTTTTTTCTAGGAAACAAAAGAACAATTGTCTTTTTTCTCCATAACGCCATAACCCTTTACTCAGTGTTGGAAAGATTCACAACTCCTTTAAATTATCTTTCAACTATTGTGAATATATATGCATATTTTCCTTGCAACCACCATATCGGGTCTGTGGAAAGTTTGTTGTGGAAATAAATGGTTAAATGTTTTTTTTGCAAATATGAATGTTTCACCTTTTTCGTGCCCAGACCTTGGTTCTTTTATCTAGTGTATGGAAATTTGTAAGATTCAAACTCTAGTCTTGATATGGGTTATAATGATTAACCCGATAGTGGGGAAGAAGTGTTATATGCATGAAGTATTGACTCGTTTGTTATGTACCCATGGGGGCTTGGTCGATTTCGAAGTTATATGATGTTAAATTAAAATAAACAATAAGCACTAGTTTCATATGAGGTTTCGATCCAGTCTGTTACGCAACAAGCATCGAAGGTTGTGATATAAGCATATCGATGGATTTATGTTGTGCTCTCAACCTCCCATGCTTGCAGGTTGTAGCCTATTTTTAATTGTTTTGTGACTCTGTTAACAATCTCATATAAAATCTCTGCTAATAAAAGAAAGCAAAGGGGAAATTGAAGTTGTAAAGTTTGATAGTCCCAAATGTTTCCTGGAGTTTTATATTGTGTACTATAAAAACCGCTTTGTCATGGACTTGAATTATTAATAGAGAGAAGTATGGCAGTTGATATTGATGTCGATTTTCAATAGATACTATTGCATATAATAGAATAATAATCATTTTTTTTCTTTCATTATCCCAATTTTTTCTCATTATATGCCCCTCGCCTTCCCAAATACATTTTAAACATTCTCTTCTCTATTATTATGAATTTCTTTTTTTTGAAAAGAGAAAGGATTAATAACAAAAGAAAGAGCAGTTGATGACTGGTGTTGGAAATTTGGATATGGATACATTTTTTGTTACTTATGCATTTGTTTGAACAATATTCATTGTTCGCTTCCCATCCATGCTACCACTTTTTTGTTCATTATAACCCCCTCATCTTCCCAATAGCCCTACCACTGCTTCTTCAAATCGCAAATTGATTGTTGAGTATTAAGGTATTGATGGATGGATTGCATGTGCTTTTGTGGTGAATGATAGAGACAACCTTTTGATTTTATTTAGGTAGAGTATTGATGCATGGATTGTTAAGAGTTTTTCATGACATGTTTGGAATATTGTTTCAGGATGAGCTTGTTTAGCAGAGGAAACAATGGTAGAGGTGTTAATAGAGGTGCTAATAGAGGCAGAGGAAATTGGTAGAGGGGCCATAAAATGACACAATTTTCGATACATTTTGATGTTGATCCAGAGGAACTAAATAAACTATTTCAAGCTGGGTTATTTAACCTAGTTGGCCATGGGATTCTCCCGCCCTGACCTAAGAGGCCTCCCTTCCATCCACATCAAAACGTTTATGGTATCCGTGTTCCCCCTCACGTTTCTTGTAACACACCCAACCCCTAAATACCCTTTCTATGGATGGGGCATCAAATTTTTGTTTTTCCTAACTATCTCAAATCATATATTTGAGGTCTTCATCCTCTTCTACTCGTCCGTAGATTTCTAATGACTATTGCTGGCTTAAAATCTGATCCCTGGTTTGCATGATATGACCTCCCAAAGTTATTCAGGTGTTATTAGTTGGGGTCTTTGGTGTTCGACGCTAAACACTCCTTTTTCATAATCCTCGAAGTCTCAAAATATAGCCACGTGGCCTTAGCCATTCAATGATCAATGTTTTATGTTGAACGCCCCTTTAGACAATCGACAATCGACGGTCGAAATCCTATGCTTTCGACATTTCAAAAATCAGCGATCATCATTGAACGTTTGAATTTCGGTGATCAACGATATTTGTTGAACATCCATTTACTATACCACGCCCAAATATTTTGAACTCCCAAAGTTATTTAGACTCCCATAGACCCGAACACGTCACCAACCACATTGGCCAAGTGGGCACGAACTAGAAGCTGACACGTGATGAGGGCTAGGAGTGACATGTGTCCTCATTAGGGGGTGACACATATCACACTCTAATAGGCATAAGGGGTCTGTGAATCGTCCATATCTGGGTGAAACATGGCACACGTAATGTGGGTCCACGTCACCTTGTATGACGTCAGGATGCCACATCATCTTGGACTAATAACTGCCCAACCCTTTGATCTCACGGTCAGTAAGAGTCCACGCAGATCCATAGATATACGATTCCCTTTACTTCATGGCTCCGGACTTCGGAGCTTACCAACTCCTCACATTGTAAATTCCCCTAAGAGACAAGCTTTGGAATCTCAAATTTATTGCCACACATCTTCTACCTATCAACAATCCAAATTACTTGGCCAAGTTCCTCTAGAGTACTAAGTCTCTGGACTATGGGATCACTTGCCACATACCCACTTGTCCAACGAATCTAGTTCACCAGACAACATTTGACATGGGATAAGTAGGGGCCACATGTCAGTCCACGATGTGTTCCTGCTTGGTTGGGTAGTGGAGGGTGGGTTCCTTAGATCGACGATTGAGAGGGATCCTGAAGGATCTGAGGATCGACGATCCTCGTCACTTCAGAAGTTTGACATTTGGGAGTTCAACATGTACCTTCTGGCTTCCTCTCTGGACCACACCTAATCTATCGCCACGTGTTCCTAGCATTCACGACCATGATTTACTCCGACTTGTAGAGCTTTGGGGAAACTTGCGCATCCTTATACCACCAAATACCCAAAATTTCGGATAACCGTTGATCTGTGGACACACATCTCTCTATTATCAATGGTCTAGATTACTTTGCGACTCCAACATTCAAGTGTTTCAGCACTAGACCACTCCTATTCTCCCGAAGTGGAACTTCATTGAAGCACTTAATTCTACCCTTCCTGAGTCTGATCTAATGGCTGACATAGATCTCCACTGGATCCCTAGATCGATGAGCCTCATCTATTCACGACTCCAGACTTCAACTACTTTCGAGGGTTGTGGAGTTGCAAGTTCTTAAGTCTTGAAGCCAAAAGGGCTAGCTCCTTTTAGACTAACACAGGGTTCCCAGACCCTGGTGATATGGGTCCTTTGGAAATTCTTGTGGGCTAAGCGCTAATCCTTTTAGAAGCAAATGGGTTAAGGACATGGCCATGAGCCCTTGGTTAGATGGGTGGATAGTCTGAAGGGAACGCCCTTCCCCCACATATTTGAACTTGACATTCCCGCTAGGGTAAACTTCAAAGGGTCAGCAGGACTTCAGAATTTTAGTTAATCCTACCCCGACTCTCCTGCGAATTCACATCCCATAACTCTCTAACGACTAAACTAAGGTAAATCAAAGACCATGTAAATATAGCAGTTTACAGAAGTATCTGATCATTTCTAATAACTTTTCAAATACTGCAAGACTTAAACATAAACACTGAAATTCAATCATTGCATCCAATGTATTACAGAAAGTATGAAAATACTTATCAGAAATGGATGATGTGAAGTGACTACTGAAAGGGGTGCCTATTTCCTCTGAACCATAGGCACAACCACTCCTGAAGGATTTACCATTGTCCACCCCTGCGCTAATCCATGATGCTCTAAGAGAGATTCTTTCTCCTTGCTCCACTACACTCAGGGATGAAGGTTACTCTTCTCCTCCCACAAGAAATTGGCAACCGGTTTTCTCTACTCCAAGCAAGGAGGTTTGCACAAGTACTCCCTCAGTCACTCGTCAACCTCATTTATCACCTTGTAATGAAACCATTCCCATGGCTTCTTTAAGGAAAAATGAGCTTGCTTCTCATCTTTTCTCTCTATTCCAAAGTCGAAAAACATGCTTCTCCTCTCGAGATTGTTCTCTCTACTCTACTATATTGTTGATATATCTTTGTTGGCATAGGGCAGACCTAGGGTTCAACTCTACAACAATGCACCAACAAAACCCTAACTACCATCTCTTTCAACGACACCTGTGAAGCAAATGAAGTCTCACCCGCGATAGAGCCAGGGATGGTTGCAGGACTCAGGTGTCTGCAACCTTAGTTGGGACATAGATATGTGATTATAACACTTAATAGAGAACTTAGCACCATTAGTTCATCATTATCTAACCGATATCTACTCCACAGAGAAAATAGAGCATCACAACATTCACCCTGATATAATGTATATAAGCACTTACCAAACGAATTAGATCAGATCTAGTAGATTCAAGCACCAAGCAAGTTCACAGATATCAGATCTAGCATCCATATTCATCATAAGCAAAAATCATAAACAAATATATCTATCTATATCAAAGCACTTAGCACATAACACATAAACACATCATAACATTGCACCGAGCAGAATAACACAGTATTTATGTGGTTCACCCCCACCCTGGGGCTACGCCCACCAACTCTTCTTCTTTATTAGCTTGTTCAATGGGTTACATGCACAGAGCCTCAAAACCCTGCTTTTCATAGTACATAAGATCTACGCAGCTTTCTAGATCCTTCTTCCTTGCGTTACAATACAAAGCTTTCCACAGTCTCTTACAATGACTTGCACTTGGTTTTGCAAGTCTCACACAGTATGCACGAAGCCTTACACTTCTTGATCACATAGATCCTACTCTTAGCACTTAGCCAACTTGCACAACACTTGCACACTATTCAACTACTTCTTACATTTCCTAGCCTTCTATTTATACATACAAAATAGGCCAAAACATGGGTAACCTATGGGCTGACATCCCATTCCCATTACATATTCCCAAATCCCAAAAATGACCCAAACAGAGGCCGAGATCCCACGATCTCTGCTTCGTCTTGCGCTCTGTCTTTGATAGGCTGTCAAAGTCCCAAAATAGGTCAACATGACCAAGAATATCCCAAAACTTGGTCAAGGGCCAACAATCCCCCAACACTCACCCCTGACTCGTCCCGAGTCACTCTGGTCTGACTAGTTTTGCTTCGAACGCCTAGAGCTTGGCTCGAGATTATTCGACCTGCTATTGTGATATGGCCTCCTTTTCAGTGAACTTGTGGATGAATGGATCATTAATAGGTCTCTCTAGACGCTGTTTTGTTGTAGTGACAACCTGCTCTAACTCTGCTCCTTGGCCTTCTACCACTGTAAACAATTGATAGGCCTTGTGTTGTATGGGTTGGAGTTTCTCAGTTATCTCCATAAATCTGCTCTGGATAGTATGGATTTGCTGCTGTGCAGTGCGTTTCTCTTGGGAGCACTTCATTCTTTCCACAACTGACATGGACTTCAGTTGCACCTGTATCTTTTCGGCTTGATACTTCACCTCTTGGAGTTGTGACTCCAGTGCTTTTAATTCTAGACTCTCAACGAGTCATTCATATGTTAGGGCATTGTGATCAGTGAGCTGCTTACATTCTAGGGTAAGAGCCTTGAGACTTTCAACTGCGCTCCTGGTGGTTGCTTCCCTTTGGTCTCTTACATCTTGAGGGGTCTCGAGTACTACACGTAGCTCCAAATCTGCTATGCGTTGTTGTAGCTGCTGGATCACTTCTTCAAGTTGTGCTACTTGCTGTGGAACTCGCTTTTTGGTATTTAGTTCTACGAATATCATAGAGAGAAGTGCTATGTTGACTACTTCCTTTACTTCAAGTTGCTCCGCGATCAACTGTTCCTTTTCTTGCTGTAGCTGTGATTTTTCTGCGTCAAACTTTTCTTGGATAGCAAGATTTTCCTATTCTGCAGCACTGCATTGCTCTACTAGTACCCCTTGTAATTGTGTCAAAGCCTTGGTGGCTTGCGTTGTTTCTTCTTGTGCTTGTCGAAGGCGAGGTTCGACTGTATCGACTAAGTGGTGGAGTTGAGATGGCTCATCTCCCAATTCTGGCTCTCCCAACGTAGCGGGGACTGCGCGGATGGAATGTAGGGCTTGCTGTACCCCTTAGAGTTCAGTCTCGATTTGATCATACAACTCCTCTTGGTTTTCTTCTTGTTTCTCTTCTATTTCCAGTGAAGCATCTTGTAGGGCTGCTATGAGGAAGTCGAAGTCATCAGAGGTGAGGACAGTCTTCATCTTGGTCATGGTGGCCTTCTCTTTCTTCCAGGAGGAAGGTTTCAGAGACGAACCTTTCCTCTTCTTCAAGGGATCAACCTCGCCACCCTGCTGCTGTTCGACCTCTTTGTCATTCAACTCTTCACCATCACCTCCTTGCTCCGGTGATATGGAAGTAGTCTTCACAGATGCTCTATCTAAATCCTGAACCTCTTTAGTTTTCTTTGTCCTGCTAGGTCTGGGTGTATCTTGCGTAGTTTCTGGGCTGTCGATGGTGGATATCTCTATAGGGTCCGCTGGAATGAGGAGGTCCTCCGACCAGTCCTTGGTGATCTCCTCCAAGTCCTCCTTCGTTAGCTTATAGTAGGATTGGAGCTATTGCTTGTGTTTGTCAGCGCATACTGTGATGTAAATAAAATGTCGGTCTGCGCTGAACTTCATCAAGGGATTGAACTGGTGTAGAGTGTTTAGAGTGATGTGAGGCTCGGACTGGATGGCTGTCTTCAACTGGTTGTAATAGATGTGAAAAAAAACATTGGACTGCCATTGTTTATTCATATCACTTGAGTACCACAGTGTACTGAACTTCACAACCAATGGTTCGAAAGGCTCGATGTCCGGGAAGGTCGCACCTTCTAGCATCTCCCAAGCAATAAAAGCGATCAGGATCAATAGCCAACTGAAATGAAATTTGTACCCTTGATCCTGGGCTTCTCTCCAGTTGAGTTCTAATTGTTTCACCAGGTACTTCACCCAGTTCATTTGAAGTCCTTCTGCACACTTCCCTGCAAGGTCAACTACAAAACCAGTGACTTGGGTAGGTCAGTTTTTTAGTACTAACTTCCCTGTGATCAATTGACGGGTGAGGCAAACTGCACCACTCTGGATAGAGGCTACCTTGTAGCCTCGCGTGCCCTTCTCGACATCACCACAAGTGTCCTTGATCCGCTGTGCTAGAGCTTGTTCCATGGATTTTCTTGGATACCAATCTTGTGGATCAGGTCCTTTCATACTTAACCCCGTGATCCGATTGATCAACATCAGATCAACTGTTATACAATGTTTTAGCCACAAGTAACCTCCATGGTAACAAGACAACAATATTTTGACACATGCATTCACCTCGTGGTGTCGTCCGAAGTGAAGAATCTTCATGACATTGAGCAGGGTGGACTGTGTGAGGTTATGGGTCCATGATTGGGGGATTATCTTCGAATTCTTCCCCTTATTCCGGGTTAGGTACTTATGTGGGGTGAACATGTTGTAAAATTTGCGATCTCCAAGGTTGAAGTCGCTAAACTTCAATGCCACAATCTTATCTTGGTCTGCTTGAATTGCACGTATCCCCTTCGGGAGGTACGCAGTGACCAAAGTGTAGTCGAAATATCTGGGCACACTTTCTCGATTTATTGCACCACTCAAAGGTGGTAGATAGGTGGTTAATATAGTCGGGATCAATTTAGCATTCACTAGATCATCCCTGTGCTTGGTTCGCTTTTCATCGAATGGATAGGATGGTCTGGCTCCGTGAGTAGTGGACGGAGAGGTTGGAAATCCTCTCGTGGATGATACTTGTATACCTATGGACATCGACATGACTCTTTCAGTCATGAGGTCGATAAAAAATTCTTCAACAATTTTCTCTGCAACGCTCAACTTGTCCGACATACACGCTTGGGATTAACAATCTCGGGTTCAGGGGGTAACTCAGACACAGTACTGAGATAGAGAGAAAGAGCACTATGATTACTGTATAAACTCAACTTAGTCCGCGGGCTCAAATTATCAATTGGCAAAAGTGTTCTCGGTGCATGGCGCGATGGGATAAATAGGTAACTCAACAATGGGTAGCTTGCAACGGGTATGAAGTCTTCATTAAATTTGTTCTGTCTATTATGGCACGGTCCCAATGGTCGGATGGTGAGATGTCTTTCCATAAATATCTTTCTATCCATTCGGGGCATTGGTCTAACGGTTATAATGTCCCAACTACTATATTTATTCATCATGGCGAAGTGCCATGTGTTGCTGTTCTGATATTCCGACGAAACTCCAATTTTGCAAATGTTTCTTCTGTGCGGTTTCCTCTAGAACCTTCTGCAACTTGTTGATCTTATCTCGCTTCTTACTTAGCTTCCTAACCTTCTTCCTAGTGAGCTTCATCTCGGTGTGCCTTTTTTCATTCTGATCCTTATCTTCTTTTGGCATAGTTACTTCACACTATTGAGATTCTTTCTTAAGATTCAAGGGTAACCCTTCTTCTTCATCTAGAATAGGTACTTCAATCTTCAGTTGTTCTTCTAGTGTTCTTGCAACTTCAACATTCGGGTTTCTGGTGTTAAATGGATTTGGTCTATTCTTCTGTTCTTCAATCAAGTGTGCGATCCTTCTGGTCATGAATTCTTTTAACTCTTTCTTCTTCTATTCTAAAACTTCTTCTTCTTCTTTCCTTCTGGCTTGATCTCTTTCAATCCAAGTTTTTCCTAGTAGCATGGTAAATGAGGCATTGTTCTTATTGAATTTAACAATCTCAAAATCTTCCTCTGTCGAAGCTCTATTGGCATTCATAGGTAGATTGGCAAGTCTCCCATAGAGGGTTATTGATTTTCCTCTGAATAATCCTATTCCTCCCAATGAGGGAATCATAGAAAGATTTCCTAAAAGTTCCTAAGTTCTTTCTGTCATAATATTCACCTGTGTTTCCTCATCCAGAACATAGTCAACGTTGAAGTCTCCTATTCTTGCTTCAAAGCATTCTTTTTCTTTGAAGATCTCTGATAAGTTGACATGTCAGTGGTCAGTTAGGGTTTCTCTTATCTGTATCAATAGTCTCTCTGATTCTTTCCGGGATTCTGTCATAATCTTAGTTTTTGGATCTGCTTAGAGTTTTCTTGATTCATATTCATTTTTTCAACCTTAGCAATCATTCTAGGGAAATCCAAAACTTCATGGTCCATAGCTTTAAAACAAAGACAACTAGGTCTTCTCCCAGGGCATTCCTTAGCAAGATGTCCGGGTTTTTTGCAAATGTAATAGAGGGTTAATCCTATCTTTCTTTTAAATGATCCCCAACCTTTCCTGTACTGCGCACTAGGATCATGGTAGCTAACCTGCAAAAAATTCTTTCTAGGATCCTGCATACACTTATTAGTCCAAATATCCTTTCTATGCATAGGTATAACATATTTTTCACTATTCTTATCAGATCTAGTCATATCAAATCTTCTTTTATCTATTAATACCCTAGTTTTCAAGATAGTACATAATCTATCAAACATACCTAGATTCATACTTTTGAAACAAAAATTTCCACTAATCTTACTTCTACAAAACACAAAGCTTTTAGATCTAGAAAATTTTCACGATTCTTACCTTTATCAGAGAACAGAGCTTTCAAATCTTACCTCTTTTAATCAAGAATTCTCACTTTTACCTTTCTTAGGGCAAAAAGCTTCCATATCTTACCTCTTTTCTTCAGATCAAACTTCTTTTCCTTAGCACAGAGCTTGCACAATTCCAGATCAGATCTTTGCACAGAGCTTCTTCTTCCTCAGTTCCCAGCAATCACAATTTTAGGTCACGGCAACGAAACCATTTGTTGGCACAAGGGAAGACCTAGGGTTCAACGCTACAACAATGCACCAACAAAAACCTAACTACCGACCCTTTCGAAAACACCTGCGAAGCAGATGAAGTCTCACCCAAGTTAGAGGCAGGGGTGGTTGCAGGACTCAGGTGTCTGCAACCTTAGTTGGGAAACAGATCTGTGATTATAACACTTAATAGATCACTTATCACCATTAGTTCATCATTATCTAACCAATATCTACTTCGCAGAGAAAACAAAGCATCGCAAAATTCACCTTGATCTAATGTATATAAGCACTTAGCAAAGGAATTAGATCAGATATAGAAGATTTAAGCACTAAGAAAGTTCACATATGTCAGATATAGCATCCATATTCATCATAAGCACAAAGCATAAACATACCTATCTATCTATATCAAAGCACTTATCACATAACACATAAACACATCAGAACATCGCACAGAGAAAAATAACACAGTATTTACGTGGTTCACCCCCCACCCTGGGGCTACGTACACAAACTCTTCTTCTTTATTAGCTTATTCAATGGGTTACATGCACAAAGCCTCAAAACCCCACTTCACATAGGACAAAATATCTGCACAGCTTGCTAGATCCTTCTTCCTTGCGTTACAACACAAAGCTCTCCGCAGTATCTTACAATGACTTGCACTTGGTTCTGCAAGTTTCACACAGTATGCACGAAACCTTACACTTCTTGATCACATAGATCCCACTCTTAGCACTTAGCCAACTTGCAAAACACTTGCGCACTATTCAACTACTTCTTACATTGCCTAGCCTTCTATTTATACATACAAGATAGGGCTAAACATGGGTAAACTCATAAGCCAACATCCCATTCCTGTTACATATTCCCAAATCCCAAAAAGGACCCAAAAAGGGGTTGAGATCCCACGATCTCTGCTTCGTCTCGCGCTTCATCTTCAACAGGCTGTCGAAGTCCCAAAACAGGTCAACATGACCAAGAATATCCCAAAACTTGGTCAAGGGCCAACAATCTCCTTGTCCCCTCGAATTACCTCCTTTCTTTTCTTCCTCAGAAAGGTTGCATGGGTGCGAATCCTAATTCGTGGTCAGGTCTGGAAGCCTTACATATGGGTACTGTTGGAACACATTTAATTTTGATATTTTGAGCTTTAGACTTTGCCTCTGAGAAATAATTTTTTCACTCAAAAGGAAAAATAACTTAGAGATTCTCCTTTTAAATTTAAAGATAAATCCATTGCTTATTGAAAAGGCGCTTATGATATCCATTTTCGATTAACTAATCTAATTTTATCAAATGATCTTAATGATCTCCAACAAGTCTAAACAATGAGAACCCATGAACGCCAAAACTCTGAAGTACTCAAGGCTAATTCAAGGTTTAAATCATGATAAAGTAAAACATAAAAATGAGTAATAGGAGATTAACTTCTTCGTGAATTTGACCTTCGAGAGATTTATACCCTAATTGTGTTCAAAAATCATGAACACCGAAGTATTAATGATATGTATGATTGGCTAAAGTTAATGATTTGAATTGAGATTAACAAATTTTATTCAACGAAAGCTTATAGATTTCTCTTGTTACAGGCATGCCAACTTTTTTGTGCCACAAAAAGTTACAGGGAAGCTTGACCTCAGAATCTAGTGGAATGATAAATCAGTTCGAAAGATGGATAAACTAAGAAAAGGGATAAATAGACATAAAAGGGGGCACAAACTCTCTGGAGTGTTAAGTCTTCGAAATACAGGATCTCTTGCCGCATGTCCTTTTGATTTCAACGGCTAGGATTTACTTCGGAACCACGGGCTTCGGGCATTCTGAGGTGCAAATCTCCGAAATGCTAAGTCTCTGAAGTACATGATCTCCTACCACGTGTCCTCTTCAATCAATAGTCCAGATGGGCTTCAGGTCTGGAAGATTTCTTTACTCAACACTACTTGCCTCCTCCAGAGTACGAAATAGCTGAATACGGGGACTGTCTGACACGTGTCCCCCACAAAAAATTCTCTCTATATTCTCTACATATGACCAAGAGCTATGACCTCGACTTAACCTTTGGGTGCTTATTTCAATTTGCGAGATCTGACGACTTATCTTTCTCTCACCTAGATCAATGACTAAGAGAGATTGCGGGGTGCAGAGTTGCACAGGGTTTAATTTTGAGAGGTGATCCCATAATTTAAACGACGGTTTTCTCTCGGGGTTACATGTTATCACCAGATGCATTGCAGGGCAAAAAATGAGTTACCTCAAAACCATTTCTTCGTGCCCCCGCAAAATAGAGAACCCGTCACACTTTCGTAGCCTCTCACCCCTCACCACCTATCTCCCACTCTTACTACACATCACCTCCCGAGAGACGCACCACCTTCCCATAATGAGCTCACATTGAGCTAGTTATCCAATCACCATCGCCACATCTTCAACCACAATTATTTACGCCAGTAAACTCATTGTAGGTGACAGATGACTCAAGACACCTAGAAACAAAGGATCAACATGCAACCAATCATCTCCATATTTCAAGGAACGATATTTTTAGAAGTGGCCACAGTCAACAGCAAATACCAACCACACAGCAGAAGTCAAATACAGATCATCAACAAATGACATCAAATTAAATCCAACTTAATTTTAAATATTCCTATGATATACTTTCAAACCGAAACGCTTCTTTCAGAGATCACTGTAATCGGTTTCAAACCAAAACGTTTATTTTAGAGATCATTGTAATCGGTTTCAAACCGAAGGAACTCATCTGGTATAAATATTAGGAGTTCCGAATGTATCAAAGGGGGGAATCCCGAGAGCCTTTGAGGCTAGGATTTTAATGTAGTTTTTTCAACAATATATTTGACAGAAGCAAAGAGATTCTATATCTCATTATGTTAATTTTTGTCTTTTTCCTATGTCCCGTTCCTAAAGTTTTCATTACTACTCTTTCTTATGCTCCTTCTTTTTTTCAACTTGTAATAGTTACAATTCAGTGAGACTTCTGTTGTGACTAATTAAAAGCATTCTTTCAAGTGAAATTTTCCCTCTATTCTGCTATGAGTAGAACAAGACCTCCATCTTAATGGTTTTTCCTTATTTACAATTTATATTTTTTCATAGCTTTTCCTCTATCTTGCTGTGAGTGAGACAAGACCTATATCTAGATATTTGAAATCATTGTCATTCTTTTACTGAAAGGAAGACCATATTTATCAGAATTGGATACCTGGATTTTTCTTTCAGTTTTGTCTATCTCTTATATTCTATCCATCCTCATGATTTTAAATGGATTTAGTAGACAAGGTCATGCCTCTTTATTTATGATTTTTAATGGTTAAAAGGTTCTTTCAAACCTAGTTCTAGAAGTATCCAATAACTGATCAATCACCCATTATTATCTTTTTCAAGATGTGCTAAGGCTTGGATCTATTACAACCTAGATTCAACTCTTGAAACAACAGGTACCCTACCCCATCTCCTCATTAACTCTCGAGGATGACCTTCCAACTACCAGCCTGACTGGTAATTCATTTCTGGGTCAGAGGACTACTGAGCAATTACACCCAACATGTATTGGTCTGGTGAGGTTCATCTCAACCATTCTTTGTTTCCCCTCACCATCTCTCTCATAAAATCCATGGTTTATCTTGGCAAACTCCACCCATTTTAGCAGTTGTGCAACACATATACAATTTCTATTAACAACATAAAATTCATACATTGACCCTTTTATACAAAGGTTCATTAAATCAAACATTCACACATGTTTAGTTCACCATAGTCTCTTGGCCAGCTACAATTATATTTACAAACTGGAGGAAACATGGGTATTACAATCCCCTCCCCCTTAAAGGAACATCGTCCTCGATGTTCTATCTGCCGATGTGCTCTGTATGTACAAAAGTAAACAAAAATGGATATGCTTGTCTCATGGCATCCTCCATTTCCCATGTAGCCTCATCTGGGCCAAAGTGTTTCAACTGTACCTTGACCTGTGCAATGGTTCTGTTCTTGAGTGGGGTTTCCTTCCTGTCTATTATTCATTGAGGTTATGGCAAGAATTCTCCATCAGGTTCCACCTGAATAAAAAACCAATCAATAATATGATTAGAATCATGTACATACTTCTTTAATAAAGAAACATGAAAAACATTATGTGCCTTCACTGTGGGAGGAAGTGCTAGCTGATAGGCTATTGGTCCCACTCTATCCAAAAATTCAAAGGGTCCACAATACCAAGGTGTCATCTTGGCATAAGCTCCCATCCTCAAAGAGATTTTCTTGGGTCTAACTCAGAGATACACATGATCCCCCACTTTGAACTCTCTAGGAGTCCTTTTCATGTATGCATAACTCTTTTGTCTATCCTAGGTTATCTTTAGATTTTGTCTGATTTGAATTTCTTGTTGCTCCATTTATTTTATCATATCTGGCTCGATTGTAACTCTGTCTACTGGGTTGTTCCAGCTGTATTTTGAGCTCAACTAGTGTACTCATTCTATAGGGTGTTCTAGACATTGGCACCGCTCCTGGTATAAGTTCCATTGAAAAGTCAATATCCCTTCTTGGAGGTGGACCTGACACCTCTTCTGGGAATACATCTTTATATTCTCTTAATATGGGATGGTCCTCTAGGCTAGGTTTGTCATTCTCAACAAAGTTTAGTACTTGTATTTCATACAAGGGACATCACCTTCTGCAATACTTCTTCACTTGGAGAGATGATATTTGTCTCACTCAGACATGATTTTGAATCCCTTGTAGGGTTACCCTTCTTCCTTCTTCATTTTCACACTCCAAAGTTTTACTGTAAAAGTCCAACTTGGTTTTGTGGGCATCCAACCAGTCCATGCCAATCAACATGTCATACAATCTTAAAGGAAGTATGTTTAGGTTCGCTTGGTTGGGAAACCCACTCATAACGAATTGACATGCTGGTATGACCTCTGTTACTTTTCTTTTGGTTCCAGTGGCTAGTTGTACCAACCATGATTTAACATGTTTAAATTGTTGCAATTTACATTTCCCAATAGTTTGAGGGGCAACATAACTCAAATTAGAATCATGGTCAATTGAAATGGAAACATGATGGTTGGAAATCATACCTTCCATCTCCACCACTGAAGCTTGGTGGTCATATTGTCTATTATCCAAGGCTGCATAAATTTGTAGCATGCTCCTAGCCACATCATTGACTGTGGCAGCCTATTGGATGTTGTATACCCTCTTATTTCTTTGTTGCCTATGCAGATAGTCCCTCATCGGATGTTCCTCTCCACAACCCCAACATTTCAAGGGTTATCTCTTCGTGTTATCAACCTTACTTAGAGCTTCTCTGAATGGTTTATTTCCACCATGGGATGGAAAATTTTGATGATACACACTTCTGGCAGGAAGGCTCATCCTAGAGCTCTTCCCATGGTTCTTAAATCTCAAGGATTTAAACCTCTTCTTCTTGAATCCTGAATTGTTTTTCTTCTTCCAGTCTTCATGGGGTTCTGTCTTATTCTTGAATTGCTCATAGCAATGCCTTGCCTTTCGAAATGTATATTCTAAAGTATTTGGCTAATCAAACTCAATTCTGTCCTTGTAGGACTGAGTTAATCCACTAATAAATCGTTGCATCTTTACTTTTTCATCCTTTATGTAAGGAACATACCTCATCAACTCGAGAAATTTGTTGATATATTCATCTATGGTGAGTTGTCCCAGCTTGAGTTCATAGAACTCCTTGGTCTTCCCATCAAAGTACTTTTCTGACAGATACTTCTTCTTGAAGTATTTCTCAAATTGTTTCCATGACAAGTCCTTCTCATGGATTACTTTCACATTCCTAAGGTCTTCCCACCAAATGGAATCTTTCCCTTTCAGGTTGAAAATGGCTATCCGAGCCTTTAAGTTTTCAGAGTAGTCATGAACTCTGAAGTACTTCTTTAGGCTGAGTAGCCAAAATTTTGCTTCTCCCCCTTTTCAATCTCTCCATCGAAGGTGGGTGGTTTGTATTTCTTGAATTCTTTAGGGTCATGACTCTTGGAAGGTTTCCTCTTCTTTCTTTTTGTCTAGGAATGGGGACTAGTTTTTCCACTAGAATATTCCTTGGAGTTGTCAGTGTCCTCACTAGAGGAATCTTCCATTGAGTGTCCCTTGGCTCCACGTTGGGCCTTCCTTGAGGTTCTCCTCCTAGTGTGGCCACTTTCCGGACCATGCTTTTGTATCTTAGGTGGACTTGGAGTTTTCTTTGTATGATTCCTATGCACATGACTGGCAGCTGGAAAATGTTGTCATTTCCTTTGTATATCTGATAGACTTTGCAGTGGGACTGCATTAATTTCAGTCTTATTTTCCTTATCCTTTATCAGCCTTTCATTATCATCCTTACAACTCTGTAATTATTCCATGAGGCTTCTTATAGTTTCGGCCAAATCTGAAGGGGTTTCCACCGCCATCCTTTCATCATATTATTCCTCTCTATTGTGGGAGCTCTCCCCCAACTCATGCTGTGTCACCATCCCTTACGTTGTGGTTTTCATGTTGTTCACTGACTGCTTGAGTGTTGATAAAACATTTTATGTTAGTTACTAATCTACAAATTCATGAAAAACACATATCATTGCAAGGTGAAGTCAACTTCTTCATTTGGAAACATTAGAAACATACAATGTAGACTTCCAAAACATCTATCAATAGTGGAAGGTTTCCTTCCTATCTTCAGTAGAGGTTCAGGTAAGTTTATTATAGAAGGGCGGTAAGGTAGGGTTTTACCACATAAAGTTCTCTAATAATATTTTTATGCAACTCGTGCATGAGCCCAAGCAGGCCAAGTGTTGTTGCCATGCTCTGATACCAATTTGTAACACACCTGACCCCTAAATACCCTTTCTAGGGATGGGGAATCAAATTTTTGTTTTTCCTAACTATCTCAAATCATCTCTCTAAGGTCTTCATCCTCTTCTACTCATCCATATATTTCTAACGACTATTTCCAACTCAAAATCCGATCCCTGGTTTGCAAGATACCACCTCCCAAAGTTATCCGAGCGTTATTAGTTGGGGTCTTTGATGTTCAACATTGAACACTCCTATTTCCTAATCCCTGAAGTCTCGAAATATTGCCATGTGGACTTATCCATTCGAGGATCGACGTTCAACATTTTATGTTGAACGCCCCTTTTTCGGCGTATGGTAGTCGACAATCAGCGATCGATGTCCTACGCTTTCGACATTTCAGCAATCGATGATCGTCATTGAACATTCGATGTTTGACGATTGACGAGATTTATTGAACATCCATTTACTATAATGTGCCCAAATCTTCTAAACTCCTGAAGTTATTCAGAATCCTGGAGTCCTAGACACGTCACCAACCACGTTGACTAGGTGAGCACAAACCAAAAGATGACACGCGATGAGGGCCAAGGGTGACACATGTCTCTTTAGGGGGTAACACACGTCACACTCTAATAGGCATAAGGTGTTTGTGAATCATCCATATCCAGTTGACACATGGCACACATAATGTGGGTCCACGTCACCTTGTATGACATTAGGATTCCATGTCATCTTGGACTGATACCTTCCCAACCCTTCGATCTCACAGTCAGTAAGAGTCCATGTAGATCCATAGATCTACAAATCCCATTACTTCACAACTCCGAACTTCGGAGCTTACCAACTCCTCACATCGCAAATTCCCCTAAGAGACAAGTCTTCTAACTCTTGGGTCTAGCGCCACGTGTCCTCTACCTATCAATGGTCCATATTACTTCACTGTTTATGATTTCGAGAGTTTTCACACCTTGAAAACTCTTGGCCAAGTTCCTCCGGAGTACTAAGTCTCTAGACTATGGGATCGCTTGCCACATACCCACTCATCCAACGAATCTAGTTCAATGAAAAACATTTTTCAGGGGACAAGTAGGGGCCATGTGTCGCTCCATGATGCGTTCCCGGTTGGTTGGGTAGTCGAGGGTGGGTTCCTTAGATCGACGACTGAGAGGGATCCCAAAGGATCCGAGGATCGATGGTCCTTGTCACTTCGGAATTTTTTCATTCAGGAGTTCGACATGTACCTTCCGACTTCCTCTCCGGACCATGCCTGATCTATCGCCACGTGTACCTAGCATTCACGACCGAGATTAACTATGGCTTGTAGAGCTCCGGGGAAACTTGCGTGTTCCTATACCGTCGAATAGCTGAACTTTCAAATATCCGTTGATCTATAGACACACGTCCCTCTATTATCAACGGTCCAGATTACTTCACAACTCTGGAATTCAGATGTTTTAGCGCTAGACCACTCCTATTCTCCTGAAGTGGAACTTCACAGAAGCACTTAACGCTACCCTTCCTAAGTCTGATATAACGATGGAGAGATATCTCCACTAGATCCCTAGATCGATGGACCTCATCTATTCATGACTTTGGACTTCAAATACTTTCAAGGGTTGTGGAGTTGTAAGTTTCAAAGTCCCCCCCAAAAAAAGGATAGCTCCTTTCGGACTAGTGCAGGGTTCCCAGACCTTGGTCATATGGCTCCTTTGGAAATTCTTGTGGGATAAACACTAATCCTTTTAGCAACAAATGGGTCAAGGACATGGGCATGAGCCCTTTGTCAGATGGGTGGATAGTTTGAAGGGAATGCCCTTCTCCCATAGAGTTGAACTTGACATTCCCGTTAAGGTAAACTTCAAAGGGTCAGTAGGACTTAGAAATTTCAGTTAATCCTACCTCAACTCTCCTATGGATTCACATCCCATAACTATCTAATGGATAACCTGAGGTAAATCAAAGACCATGTAAATATAACAGTTTACAGAAGAAATTGAGCATTTCTAATAACTATTAAAATACTACAAGACTTAACCATAAACATAGAAATTCAATCATCACATCCAATGTATTACACAAAGTATGAAAATACTTATCAAAATTGGATAATGTGAAGCGATTGCTGAAAGGGGTGCCTGTTTCCTCCCAACCATGGGCACAACCACTCCTGACAGATTTACCACTAGTCACCTCCGAGATAGACCATGATGCTCTGAGAGATATTCTTTCTCCTTGATCCATGACAGTCAGGGATGGAGGTTACTCTCCTTCTCCCATAGGAAATTGGCAACCGATTTTCTCTACTCCAAGCAAGGAGGCATGCATGAGTACTTCCTCAGTCACTCATCAGCCTCGTTTATCAACTTGTAGTGAAACCCTACCCATGGATTCTTTAAGCCAAAAGAGCTTGTTTCTTAGCTTTTCTCTCTATTCTAGAGTTAAAAAACACGCTTCTCCTCTTGATATTGTTCTCCCTACTCTTCTATCTTGTAGATCTATCTCCCTATCCCCCCCCTGAATTACCTCCTTTCTTTCCTTCCTCAACAAGGTTGTGTGGGTCCAAATCCTAATTTATGGTTAGGCCTGGAAGCCTTACGGATGGGTACCCTGCCCCATCTCCTCATTAAATCTTGAGGATGGCTTTCCAACTACCATCCTGTCTGGTAATTCATTTCTGGGTCAGAGGACTATTGAGAAATTACACCTGGCAGGTACTAGTCTGGTGAGGGTCATCTCAACCATTCTTGGTTTGCCCTCACCATCTCTCTCATAGCATCCATGGTATATCTTGGCAAACTCCCCCCTTTTCAGTAGTTGTGCAACAGATATCGAATTTCTATTAACAACAAAAAATTCATACATTGACCCTTTTATACAAAGGTTCATTAAATAAAACATTCACACATGTTTAGTTTGCCATAATATCTTGGCCAATTATAGTTATATTTATAAACTGGGGGAAACAAGGTTATTACATTTCTATGTAGCTAGAATCACCTGCAAATGATGGTTGGCAGGAGATTGTCCATCAACCTCCTACTCATCACCAGGGTCGGTCTACTATGTCTTTTCCATTACCCCCTCCGCCACCACCAAAAAACCCAAATTCCCAAGCTGATCATGTTGTCTCACCCATACAGTCTTCTCATGCAAGTAAAAGGATAAAAACTCATGTTCCCAAGCCAGAGCCAGATAAAGGAAAAGGAGTGGACACTCCCTCCAAGTCATCGAAAGAGTCCTATGAATATGTGTTTTCTCATCTTCATCTCAAAGACAATTGTTCCCATGTCATCAACGAGATCCATCCTCAAGGTTCCAACCAGCCTAAGGCTGCAACAAAAAGATCGAAAGAGGGCAACAGTGAAAATAGGCCAAATGCCTCTCATAGTAAATATGGTTTTTAATGTTGATAAATATTATTTTCTATTGAGGACAATCTTTTTATTTTGACAATGTTTTGGACAACAAATACATGTTTTGACAGTGTTTTGGACAACATGGATATAATGCCATTTTTTGGATATAGTCATGTTATATTTTGCTGATATTAAAATATTTGATCATGAATATGAGAATGGGAGTTACAAGGAGGATGTTTGAGTCAAATGTTTGGGGTTTTATAATTCATGTTTTGATGACTATTAAAAGAAATTGAAACGTGAGTCACAAGGGGTCCCACCTATTTCATTATTATTTAATTAGACCCTTATTTATATATATTATTATTTATTTGTCTCAACTAATTAGTTCAGCTAATTATGCTTAACTAAAGAAAGGTAGTTGAACTACCATAACTTATTGAGAAGGAATACAAGCTCAATCAAATGAAGAGACAAAAGCAAGATAGATAATAGAGGGAGAACTTCAGCCATAAGGTTTTCTCTATACTTGTGAGGTGCTTTCATTTTCCATTCATTCCAAGTTTACTAGAAGGTTTAACCATATTGATGACAACAAGGTCTTATTGAAGGGAACATGATTCAAAAATGGACATATATTTCAACAACTTGTTTTAAAGGTGTATGATTTATCTTTGACAGTCTATGTGTTCTTGTCTGTTTATAATTAAATTTCATGACTAATAAATAATATTTTGTAGAGTCAAGTGATAACATTTTGTGGCAAGCTGATCCAGATATTTAGCTTCAGTTTTCTTTTGTTGTCAGGGTCTTTTTGTATGGTGCCCATTGGAGGCTTCTAAATTTGACTTTGGTCCCTACCCTCTTAGGGGTTTGTAAAGAGAATTCAACTTTGTATCTCAGAATGAAATCAATATAAAAATTATACTTCTGATTTCAGTCTCACATATGTATTTTTGATGATTTGGTTCATATTTCACTTTTATCTCAAAGTACATACTTATGTAATTTCTGCTTAGTTTATTTCTTTGCAGAGTTACATATAATATTTAAAAAACCAACCTTGATCCCTTGTACTTAATACCTATGGATTAAGTGATTGTTTCTTTTATTCTAAGACTATAAACCTTGGGTAACATTCCCAACTATCTTTCCTTAGCCCAACAAGATCTGAAAATGATTGAGTAAGGTTCTTCATATCGTTTTCTTAACATTTATTTGGTGACCATACTAGGGAGATATTCCATATCTCTCTGGTTGATTGTATCACAATTTTATTTTATTTTTCTATTTTATCGGATTACTCCTTGAATGATTTTTCATGATAGTACCTGTTACGAGACGACCCAATATTGGAAATGTTCTTGATGACCAAACTAACATCACATTAACCTTATTCAACACTATTTTAGAAACTTCTAGTACTTGTGCTGAACTTGAACGCTCTTGGGAAGTAATTGAAAGGGACATAAATATTCATGAACGTTGGGAAGCCAGACAACATCAACTCATAAATCGATAGTAACCTCCCTTTTCCTACCTCTTTGGTATTTATTTTCATTTCCTCTAATCCTCGCATCTCTCGAAGGAGAAGAGGGTTGTCCCCTGAAGCTATTCCTATTTTTGAAATAGGAAGGATGGAAATTGTCGTATCAACACAAGAACATACTCTTAGGTGAACTTTATCTAATTTTTCCAGTTCAACTTTATCACCCATACCTATCACCTTCAATATGATATCTGTGGGTGGTGCTAGTGGCACCAGAGGTGTCTCATCCTCATAACCTTCTGCTTCATCAGTAATTGGTAGTATCTATAGTCATCAAATCCCCATTCAATATACTACCAATCCTGCTAAAGTTATAAACTAGTATGGACTTTTCCAATTTGAGGAAGATACTATGACCAACCCATGGCATGTATCTTATCCCTTTAATCTCACACCAACCACTCACCCATTACCAAAATTCAAAGGCCATTTTCTTAGGTTTTCGGGAAATGGAACCATTACTACAAATGAACACCCAATATAATTTTATAATGTTTTTCATAACATAGGGGCTAATGATAACAACACTTGCATGTGTTTATTTGTGAACTCTCTCGAAGGGAAAGCTACAAAAGATTTGTTTGACCTCCCTCCCAAAATCCTTTCCAGTTGGGAAGAATTGGTTTATTGGTTCAAGTCCACTTATGGACAACCTAAGAGTGCAACTGAGTAGTTAAGGGAATAAAATAATATTCCCTATAAGGATGGTGAGATCATTAAATTTTTAACCTTCGCTTCACCAAATTATATAATCAAATCCCTAAACTAATCCGTCCTAAAAAAAGTGGATTTCATGCATTATTATAATGCATTACCTTCTCCTTATCTTCATAGAATTGAATAGAAGGCTATTGGCAATCTTGGTTCCGCCCTTCATACTTTCCTAGAATATGAGGAGCAACTCAAAAGAATGGGTCTCCCTAAGGGAGACTTGTTCAAGCAAACAAATATATCTGCCCTCCTACAACTCGTGCAAGATACGAATAATAGGATGATAGCCTATGATAGGAAAGGAAATGCCTCTTCCTATTCCCCTAGGGAATCTTCTTATTCCCTAGCGCCTTTTAGGAATACTAATGAAAACTCTTTTCAACCAAAGGCCATAACGACTCGTAGTTGGTGTAACTTTTACGAACAAAATCATTAAGAAAGTACTTACGAAGTTAATAAAAATGATAGAGATAAGATCTTTGGAAAAAGGCCCGATACCACGATCGTGGTTTTAGATTGGGTTGAAACTGAAGATGTTATGGTAATTAATACTAGGAATAAATATTACATTGCCAAGGGAAAGTATGATCTTCCCCACACTTCATCCACTCCAAGCTTATATTCTCAAAGTACTGATACACAAGATGTCAGAACTTCGGATAATCAAGGAGTGTCTTCCCGTATTCCCTCTTCAAAGTGTAATATCCTTAATCAATTAGCTAATATCAAAGCCGATGCTACTATTTTGGACATGGTTTCCATCCCATAACAACAAAAGCATCTTAAAAACTTTATGGAAGGTAAGATTTCTACCATAACCAATCTATTTGAAGAATCAAAGGA
Source organism: Picea engelmannii (assembly GCA_009831015.1). Classification (NCBI taxonomy): domain Eukaryota; kingdom Viridiplantae; phylum Streptophyta; class Pinopsida; order Pinales; family Pinaceae; genus Picea; species Picea engelmannii. The sequence continues at coordinate 205,027 of ML814065.1, read as the reverse complement.
AGAGGACTCATTTGTAAATAAGATAGGTGTAAATAATTTTAGGAACCCTGTAAAAAACCCCCCTTTCTATATCTCTGTGAAAATCATGGATAAAATAACTCATTGTTTCCTAATTGATGGCGGGTTTGGTCCAAGTGTAATCTCTAAAATTATCATGGAAAATCTTGGATGATCATGCACTAATGAAAATTCTAGAAGCATGCTCTCTTATAACACTTTGCAACAATCAACTATAGGTGGAATCAAGGATGTAACCTTAGTTTTGTGCGCACATCCCGAGATAAGAACAACCCTCAACATCCAAGTAATTGATATGCCGGTGAGTAACTATTCAATTATTTTAGGAAGATATTGGAAAGCCTTATCTGGTGGATACCTTTCACTTGATGGAACACATTTGTCCATCCATCAGAACAAAAAGAACATTATAGTCCTTAGGGAAGAACGAGTTTGACCATATATAGAGAGCGTTCCCCAACCTAATGTAAATTATCTCGAAGAAGATTTGGAACTGTACTCTATATTTGCTGATGATGGTGACACTATGCTTGAACCAATTGATTTTGATGTTGGCATGTAGCACATGCATTTCGATGGCTCATGTTCAAATGAAGGTAGTGGATCCGGTATCATTCTATATTATTCTATAGGTAAAATCCACAATTTCTCTTATATGTTAGAATTTGCTTGCACAAGCAATGTCACCAAGTTTAAGGCCTTATTGTTAGACATGAAAAATGCATATAACCTTGGTTGTGGCTACCTTACAGTTTTTGGTGATTCTGAACTTGTTGTGAATCTTGTATGAAAGATTTATTCACCAAGCAACATGTTATTTAAACTTTATACTCAAGCTGTTTGGATGCTCAGTTAAAATCTTTTATCGTTTAACATCACTCATGTTAAGAGGGAACTGAATTCAATGGCTGATAGGTTAGTTGTTTTTGTAGCATCCCCTACCCGACAAATTTTACCCCAAAGACCTGATTGTACGTTTCAATATCTATATCATCCTCACATCCTTGATAAAATAGAGTCATGGAAGGTTTTCCTGAGTGATGAAGGCATTTGTGCTTTCATACAAAATGAACCACTTAAACCCAAATAAATTATATCTATTGAAGATGACAAATTTCCTAAAGGTTTGACTCTCGAAAGTTCATTTTCGTCAAGTGATATAGGCAACAAAGAAACACATAAGGAAGAGGAGTCGAAAAGGAAAGTTGGTCATACCATTTCCTTGAATATTGGGACATCCAAATCCCCAAAGATCATTAAATTAGGTGCCCAATGTTATGATGAAGAAAAGGCGAAATTCATAGAATTACTCCGTGAATTTCAAGATGTTTTTGCATGGTCATACGAGGATCTTCGTGGTTTTGATCGTACTCTCATATAACATTCCATTCCTATCAAGGAAGGAGTAAAAACAATTAGGAAGAAACAAAGACCTATTAACCCTACGCTCGAAGCTACTATTCGAAAAGAATTGGAAAAATTGTTGAAAGCTAATATAATATTTCCAGTTAAGTATTCTGAGTGAGTTTCAAATTTGGTCCCTGTTCGAAAAACTACTGGCCATATCAAATTATGTGTCAATTTTCACGTGTTGAATAGAGCGAGTGTCAAAGACCATTTTTCACTTCCTAATATGGAAATGATTTTACAATAGGTTGCAGGGTCACAAATGATGTCCTTACTCGATGGTTTTTCTGGGTATAATCAAATTAAGGTAAAAAAGACTCATAGCTATAAAACCACATTTACCACATGCCGGGGAACATTTTCTTATGAACACATGCCTTTTGGATTGTCTAATGCAGGTGCCACTTTTCAAAGAGCTATGCAGATAGCCTTTAATGATCTAATCAGTAATATTATCCAAGTTTATCTTGATGATTTGACTGTTTATTCTAAGAGTCGGTTGGATCATTTTGGTCATCTTAGAAAATTTCTCATGCGTTGCATAAAATTTGGCATTTCTTTAAATCCTTCCAAATCTATTTTCGGTGTCATGAAGGGAAAACTTCTCGGTCATATTGTTTCCAATTCATGGATAAGCATAGATCCCAAGAATATTACCACCATTCTAAACCTTCCTGCCCCCACCTCCAAGAAAGAAGTTCAAGCTTTCATGAGCATTATTAATTTTGTCCATAGGTTTGTTCCTAATTTTGCTGTCATGGTTAAACCAATCCATAATATTTTGAAACAATATCGTTCTTTTTCTTGGACATATGATGTCGAGAATGCTTTCCTTAGGATTAAGAAAGCGATCATCTTTGTACCGGTTATGGAGAAACTGGATTTTGAAAAAGAATTTATCATATATACCAATGCCACCGATGAAGTAATTTATGCTATCCTCTTACAAAGTGATGACCAAAAAAATGAAAAACCTGTAGCTTACATGAGCCAGAGTTTATCAGATGATGAAATCAAATAATATTATATTGAGAAACATGTTTTTTCTCTTGTCAAGGCTATAGAAAAATTTCTCCATTTTATTTTGGGAAAACATACGCAGGTAAAAGTCCCTTTTCCTGCTGTCAAGTTTCTGCTTTCACAAACTTATCTTTCAAGAAAACTTGCACACTGGCTTGCCAAAATTCAGGAGCATGATTTGACGATCATGAACTCGAAGATAATCAAGGGATGAGACTTAGACCTTCACTTAGCTCAACACCCTGAACCAAGTGAAGAACTTGACGATCAAGATAATCCTCTTTCAAGTCTGTTTAATATTAAAAATCAAAATCTTGCTATATTCGAGCATCCTTGGTATAAAAATATGGTGTATTATTTGCAGTATCAAAAGTGGCTAGATGAGTTGGATCCTCACCAGAGAAGGTGAATCCGCCTCGAATCTTCCAAGTATATCATTTTAGGAGACATTTTTTTAGGAGGTCCACTAATGGTTTGTTACTTCGATGTGTAGATGATGAAGAAGCACACAATTTTTTACACAAAATCCATGGATCATCAGTTTCTGTTGTTCACATTAGTGGCCATTGTTTTGCGAAGGCTACTGCTTTTAATATCATAAGAAATGGTTACTAATGGCCTTCTATATTCTACGATTCCTATAAATTCGCAAGATCTTGTGATAAGTGCCAAAAACTTGCTGGAAAAGATTGCCTTTCTACCATTCCCTCAAAACCTGTCCTCCCGGGCTTCCATTTTTCTAAATGGGGTATAGATTTTATTGGTCCTATCAATCCTCTATATTCTGCAGGGAATATATTTATTTTGAAAACCAATGATTACTTTTCTAAGTGGACCGAGGTTGTCCCTCTTAGACACACAAAGGATGAGCAAGTAATTTCTTTCCTAGAATCTAACATCTTTTCCATATTCAACATCTCATTAGAGATCATTATGGACAATGGCCCAACCTTCATTTCTGCAAAATTGACCCAATTTATGGACAAATTAAGTGTCAAACATTTTACTTCATCTGCTTATTACCCCCAGGGAAATGGGAAAGCAGAGTCCACTAACAATAATCTGGTTAGGATCATATAGAGAATCATAGAAGACACACCTTGTTAGTGGCACACACTTCTCACTTGTGCTCTCTGGGCAGACCATACAACCACCAAAACAAGTATAGGTTTTACTCCCTTTCATCTCATATATGGCCAAGAGGATATTCTGCCTACTAAACTAGAGATTTCCTCCTTATGGATGATGTTACAGATTGTAAAATTAAATTCTTTGATGTTCCCTAGAGGATAAATGCATTGTTAGCCTTGGATGAACAAATAAATTTTGCCTTGGAGAACCTAAAAAGAAGGAAGCAAACAATGAAAAAGTATTTTAACAAATGGGAAAAGATTGTTGAATTCAAGATTGATGACAAAGTCCTACTATGGGAATCATCCCATACTGAAAGAGGGAGACATTCTAAGTTCCAAAAATTATGGCTAGGTCCTTTCAAAATCGCTTTTATCCTGAGCACAAACTCATACCTTCTAAAAGATTTAGAGGAGCGATTGTTCTCCTACAGTAATAATCGTTCCCACTTGAAACATTATGTGGAACCAGCTTGATCATTAAAGCTTGTGTAAACTTGATTGTTGTATATAGTCTTTTGTCTTACCATTTTCCTTTTACTTTGGTTTTTTGAGTTTTTAATTTCTTCTATTAGTTTCTCGTAATCATCAGAAATAAATTCTAGATCAATTTTTCCATACCAATGTCATTCTGTAAGTATTTTTGATCAATGAAAAATAAGATACACACAATGGTCATGATGTCCTCCTTTCTGACATCGCTGAAATAACTTTTTTCTTTCAATACTGTTGTGGTATAGTTGGTTTTGTCTTTTTCCTTGTTTATGTTATCCCTTTCTTCCCTCCATCCTGAGATTCAGGAGAATATTAGAAGCATTCTCCTTGAAAGTCTAAAATTCATTATCTGTTACATCTTATTTGATTGTTATGCATACAATACCAAATCCACTCATACATATCATTTTCCATAAGTTATTCCCTGAATTCTTGTCTCATTATTTCCCTTAAACCATCCCCCCCCCCCCTGTTGCATAACTATTCCTTTCAATAGTTTTTGATTACTTCTATTGTTCTGTGAGACCAAACATTATGAGTTCTAAATCTGTTGGGAACATATTTCCCTGTGGAGTCACTAGTTTGTTGATGCCCAAAAGAGAAACATGGAATCCCTACCCACAAATGCGTTGCAATGCCTTATTACTTATATAGATTTAATAATATACTAAATAGGTGGGACCCCTTTATGTGAATAATAATGAAAGGTGATTTTATTTGATTGCGCTAATGACTACCTTGAAAAGATAACTACAGTTTGAAATTCAAAACCACTTTCTGGATGAATGATGGGGTCTATCGACAATTTAATTTAAAAAGAAAAGGGGAAAAATGTTGTTTTAATGAGCACCTTGGTTTATTCTTTCTACACAAATATTTTGATTTGTTGATTCAAACTCCAAGCACGGGGCATATATAGTTATGGCATATTTCACTTATGATATTCTTGTTACTATCATGGGAAATTGCTCCACGTCACTCTAACCCTACCTTGAGGTTGCCACCCTCACCTGGTTCACATTTGTGTTGGTTTCTTTGGCTGGTGCTGCCTCTGTTTTGCTCATCCTTGGAAAGAATAGTGGTGCTTGTTGGTTTTCTAGCATTATCCATACAATTATGTTGGATTTTACCTCTCCATTCATGAACTATAGCTCTGCTCTGAATAAAATCATGATGTTGGATATTAGATTTGCTTACAGACTATGTTTGTTTTCCAAAGTTTATAATGGATGTGTGTGGTTATCACGACTGTGCAAATTTCATTTATATGGAGTTTCCTCTCTATTGGCATTTAAATTTTCCAAGCTGAGAATAATGTTTGAGATTCCTTTATGTTTGGATTATGAGACTGCGTTGTTCCCAGAATGAGTGTTTCTTTTGTTGCTATGACTGTTGGAAAATATTTTTTTGGTTTCACTCATATCTGATCATTCAAATTCAAGGGTTTTTTCTGAGAAATAAAAGAAAAATTGTCTTTTTTTCTGCGTAACACCATAACCCTTTACTCAGTCTTTGAAATATTCACAACTCCTTTAAATTATCTTTCAACTAGTGTGAATAGATAGGTGTATTTTCCTTGCGGCCACCATATGAGGTATGTGGAAAGTCTGCTATGGAAATAAATGGTTAAATGTTTTTTTTGCAAATATGAATGTTTCACCTTTTTCGTGCCCAGACCTCGGTTCTTTTATCTGGTGTATGGAAATTCATAAGATTCAAACTCTGGTCTTGATATGGGTTATAGTGATTAACCCAACAATGGGGAAGACAATTTATATGCATGAAGTCTTGGATCATTTGTTATGTACCTGTGGGGGCTTGGTCGATTTTGAATTTATATGATGTTAAATTAAAATAAACAATGAGAACTAGTTTCATATGAGGTTTCGACCCAGTATGTTACGCAACAAGCATTGAAGGTTGTGATATAACCAGGTCAATGGATTTATGTTGTGCTCTCAGTCTCCCATTCACGCATAATGTAGCCTATTTTTAATTTTTTTGTGACTCTGTTAACCGTATCATATAAAATCTCTACTAACAAAATAAAGCGAAAGGGAAATTGAAGTTGTAAAGTTTGATAGTCCCGAATGATTTCTGGGGTTTCATATTGTGTGCTATAAAAACTTCTCTGTCATGGATTTGAATTATTGACATAGATAAGTATGGAAGTTGATATTGATGTCGATTTTCAATAGATACTATTGCATATAATAGAACAATAATCATTTTTTTTTCCATTTCATTATCCCACTTTTTCCTCATTATATACCCCTCAACTTCCCAAATACATTTTAAACATTCTCTATTCTATTATTATGAATTTCAATTTTTTGAAAAGACAAAGGATTAATAACAAAATAAAGACTAGTTGATGACTGGTGTTGGAAATTTGGATATGGATACATTTTCTGTTACTTATGAATTTTCTTGAACAATATTCGTTGGTCGCTTCCCATCCATTCTACCAATTTTTCTCTCATTATAACCCCTTCATATTCCCAATATCCCTACCACTCCCTATTAAAATGAAAAATTGATTGTTGAGTGTTAAGGTATTGATGGATGGATTTCATGTGCTTATGTGATGAATGATAGAACCAACCTTTTGATTTTATTTAGGTAGAGTATTGATGCATGGATTGTTAAGAGTTTTTCATGACATGTTTGGAATATTGTTCCAGGATGAGCTTCTTTAGCAGGGTAAACAATGGCATAGGTGTTAATAGAGATACTAATAGAGGTAGATGAAAATGGCAGAGGGGCCATAGAAGGCCACGATTTTCGATACATTTTGATGCTGATACACATGAACTAAATAAAATATTTCAAGCTAGGTTCTTTAAACTAGTTGGCCATGGTATTCTCTAGCCCTGACCCAAGAGGCCTCCCTTCTAGCCACATCAAAACTATTCTAGTATCTGTGTTCCCCCTCATGTTTCTATGCAGCCAGAACCACCTGCCAATGATGGTTGGCAGGATATTTTCCATTGGCCTGTTGCTCATCACCAGAGTTGGCCTACTGTGTCTTTTCCATTACCCCCTCCTCCACCGCCAAAAAAACCAAATTCCCAAGATGATCATGTTGTCACACCCATACAGTCTTCTCATGCAAGTAAAAGGCTAAGAATTGATGTTCCCAATCCAAAGCCAGATAAAGGAAAATGAGTGGCTACTCCCTCCAAGTCATCCAAAGAATCCTCTGAATCTGTGTCTTCTCATCTTCGTCTCTAAGACAATTGTTCCCATTTCATCAATGAGATCCATCCTCAAGGTTACAACCAACCTAAGGATGTGTTGAGGGTCTGAGGTCCCTTTAACTCAACAAGATGAACCAAACCTACTTAAGAGGCCCAATTAGACTCGTAAGCATTTGATGAGTGGTAAGGTTCTCCAGATTCGTGATCTGGTTGGAATTATCGACGGGCTTTAATCGTGATTGACAGATGTGTCTTTTCTATGAAACCTTTCCTTAGGATGGGAATTTCTTTCTTTTGGTTATTTTTCTAATATTTATAACAAATAAAGATAAATCTTAATCTAAATGACAGAGGGAAGTTAAATTGTGTGTTGGGAGAAGGCTATGTTTTTTTAGGATAACCTCTATACCTTAGCATGCAGATGAAGAAGATGTAAACTAATTCAAACCATCATTAATACCATTTTGATTAAAGGACATTCAACGTTGTCTGAGATAATAGTTACAGAAAAGAAAACATACACGTGGAAAAAAGCTAGTGCAAGAAAAGTAATTTTTGATGCTCTATTATCAATCACGGGTTAACACAATCGATTTCTATTCATCAATTAGAATAAAAGAACTGTATTATAGCATTATTAGATAACTTTAAATAACAAATACAAAAACTCTTACTCAATACAAAAACAAATATTGAATCCAAAGACATAGATAATCCCCCTTCGATCCAATCACATTCACACCTTAGATGATAGAAATGTCTTTGGTTCTAAACATAACTTCTTAATTAAAATAACTTGCACATAAATAGTTCTCTTACAAAATTTCAGAAAAATTCTTTCTCTCCAAAACCATCGAACCTTTGTCCAAGGTCTATGCCCTTATTTATAACAAAAAATAACTGAACTAAAAATAAATACTAAAGTTGTGCTAAATTAAGAAAATGCCACGTGGCAAATTTATCTATCTGTTCTCTTTTTCTCATCTAGTGGTTTTACTGAAGTGGATGGTTATTCTCGTACTTTGACCACTTGATGAATATATCTTTGCATGTATGTTCATATGGAAACCTGTGCTGATACATCGGAGCTTAGATGACCTCTTTTATCTATATTTCCCATTCCTTGTACTTGATTATATTAACACTTAAGCGTTGTAAAACTGCAAGAGCTTTAATCAGGGGTTCCATGAACTTTTTCACTTGACCCGAGATCATGTTGGAAATCTGATAAATCTTCGCTTCTCATGCCAGGTATTTCTCTTCATGTTGTTTTACTATGACATGCAGATCGACAAAATCTTCCAGTAGACCAAACTCTTGTAGGTGAATGCTCTTCATTTCCCAGTTGAATTTCTCCCAACTTTTCTCACATTCTCCCCATATTTCCTGAATTTTCTGCTGAGGTTCCTGGAGCATGCTTACCAAGTGTTCAATTGCCTTATTTATTTGGGAGATGCTTCTATCCATCAACACTTGAATTCCATGCTGATGCAGACCCTCCTAGTCAAGGATCATTCACATCAAGGAGTTGAATCAACTCTTCGGGCCTCTGTTAGACCCCAAATAAATTTACACAGGCCCTTTTTCCCTTGGTACAGGTTGTATGGCACCTGCGGGCCCTCTCAGCGTTGTTTGAATCTCAATGACAATGGGCTCTAGCTCTTCTGGATAATCCACTTCCTTTCACGTGACCATAGACTACGACCGTGGGCCAACTCCCTTCGCGACTCTGCACTCTAGAGCTTTTGCGATATTCTTGCTCCCTTTTTCTCGATCCCTGAATCGGTGAAGATAACTTGTGTGAGGATCAAAGGCCCCCTGCCACTTCTTCAGATCAACGACCCTCAATTGTTTTAGCTCCAACATTTCAGAAAATTCTGAAACACTTCTCTACAGAACCTCCAGAGCACTAAATATTCGGACTAGCAGATCTTATGCCAAGTGTCCACCTTCACAGATGACCCTGATGACCTCGCGGATTTTGACTTCGTAAAGTCAACGCTCTCCTGTGTTATTTCTCCTTTTCCCGGAGTGTATGGATCTTTGCCACGTCCTCTTCTAATTTGATGGTCCAGAATCACTCTGCACTTTGCACTTCATGAATTTTGAACTATTCTCCTTGCAAATCTTCCGAAGTTTGAATCCTCGAACTCTCAGATTTTCTTCCACCTATATCCCTTGATGATGGACGATCCCAATTTCTTCGGAACTTAGAGACTTCAATGAGTCCACTCTCCTGTGCACTTTCAAAATATTTGAGTCTTGTGCACTTACCTATGGATCCAATGGTTGTTGGTCCTTCACGCCCAAATATAACAACTAAGATATGTTCTCTTCCTGTGCACTCCTCTGAGTGTATGGACGTGAATCCCAATGATCCATATCTCCTCCTTGCAACTGATCTGATGGTAGATGTCGCTCCTCCTCCTGATTTTTCACTTTCTCTCGACTTGGAAGAAATTTGTAAGTGTGAAAAGGTTTTGGCCTTTGAACCTTCTCCTACAAGCTCGAATACTTTGAGTATCGTCGGTGCTTCTCCTACTGATCTTTTGTCAATGAAATTTGACCTCTCTATAGTGCACACTTGCGATCTATGTGCAACCTTGCATTGTCTCTCCCGGGCTAAGAAATTTCTCAACCTTCCAAAGGACTCACCTGCTTCCTTAGAAGAATTCTGGTGCCCTCCTGACACACTCTGCACTCATCCTCTTGAGCTTGTAAAGTGAAACTACTTTACCTCTGGCGCCCTCCTTTCTCTCGACTAGCCTTTAAATGGTTGTCTTTCATCACTTCATCTGAGTGTTGGCCTGATGCACTCCTTGCACAAGTCTTCCTCCAGAGTATTCAACAACTTTGTTTCTCCTTGAGATTCATCTGCTCAGATCTCGAAGGTTTATGTCCCTTCTGTCCCTCGAAGGGATATCTATGCCCTATTGGAAAATTCTTCTCAAGCACTCCTTGCTGAGCTTACATGGTGTTCAATAAATTTGTGAGTGTCTTCTCCTTGAACTCGAATACAGAGTTCACTTTGTGCACACCTTGCACTCACTCCCTCCAAGATACTTACTCTCATTAATTACATTGAATTACATTTAATGGCCATCTATTCCAAATCGGATCTAGATCTCATCATCCTGTCAACCAATAAAGGAGACATCATCTCTTTCCTACACAAAGGCATCAATTTGGCTCTTCCATCCTTACAACATTTAATTGCTTTAAATTATATTTAAAATTTTAAAAAGTGAGGGAAAAATGAGAGGACTAGCGCCTCTCCCTTCCTTGAATGAGCTTGAATGTGCTAGAATAGTGGCGTATTGATGAGGTGGAGCAATTCTCCTGCATCATACTCCACTGTTTGGAAAAATTCATGAGCACCTACTCATGAGATTTCCAGCTCTGTTGAAATCCCCCTAGATCCCAAACTCTCCTTTGGAGCTGTCCTACTGCTTCCCTGCTGCTATGGCATGATCTCCTTTGTTCAACTTCTCCTTGCTGACTGCTTCTTGCGCTAACGCCAACATCAACCTCCTCATCTCCTCAATCATCTCATTCAACTTCTCTAATGACTGGTTCTCCTTATGCAATCCTCTCTGCTGCCTTCCTTCCTTATCAATGGGTAGATCAACTTGATATCCCTTGATTCCCTCATCTTTTGTGGCCTTAGCTTGCCACCTTGCTGCAGACTCTAGTTTTTCAGTCTCAATATTGAATTGTCATTCAACTACTTCCTTTGACAGATTTACCCCTGTCATTTTCTCATCTGGTTATGTTCCAGCTTCCACCAACTGTAACTCGTGCTGGTGTATCTCTTCTAGCATGACTATCTCTCGACAGCCACCTTCTATTTTTGGATTTCCCAACCAATCCTCCAGTGCCTTTAACTCCAATTCCCACTGAGTGATTAACTCAATTGGGTGCTCCTCTTTCTCTGCTGGGGAAGACATCAGTATCTTCTCCTTCTCCTCCTCTATGATAGTCACTACTGGTTGTTCTTCTTCTGTTGTTTCATCTGCAGCACATGCCCTGGCCTCAACTGGGCTATACGACAGGAATACCTCAATTCATCCAATGATCAGAACGCTCCTCTTATCCACATCCATCAACACTCCTTACTTATTCAAACTCACCTCTGAGTTCACCTCTCCTCCCTTTCCCACCTACCAATCTAGGATTTCTCTTCTGACCACCTGGAAATCTATGAGATTGACTGATCTCATCTCATTTACCACATGGCAATTTGAAATTTCATCACTTCCCTCCTGGAAGTTCATGAGATCCTCTGATATCTTCTCCTCGTCACTGAGGATTTTTCCAACCTCCTATTCGAAAATTCAAACCTTCTCCTCTTCTATGTCACCGAGGTTCTCATCATACCTCAACCACCTCCTTAACTCTTGTTGCTTCCTTCTGGCCAAAATTTTTTGAACAAGCCATTTTGCCTTCTTGTTCAGAAGCAATTCATACCTCTAGTGTACCTTTTCCTCCTGCTGCATCTTCAATGTCATCCTCTCCATCTATGCTCGGATTTCACTGAGGTCCTTTTCCATGTAACAACCCTAGTTGAACACATGTGAAGGATTATTAAGTAAAAATTAATTAGGGGATTAATTGTCTTAATATGGTATTAATTAAACAGGATAGGTATAATAAAACTAATTAAATAATTATTGATTAACTAATGGTTGCAATTTAATTAATTAATTGATTAATTAAACTACCTATTACATTTAAAAACATGAGTATTAAAATTAATAAATTAATAAGTTATTTAATTAAATTGAAAGTTCACGTACACAACAAGGGGATAAGTTATTAAATGTGGAAGCATAAGATATTAAAGAGAGGGGATAAGGGGCATTAACGAGAAGGGATAAGGAGGTAATAAATGAGTTAGGTAGGGAGTAAATGAGGGGGGATAGTCGGTGAAGGAGAGATAAGGAAGGGAAGGAATTGGACGAGAGATTATTCTACGGAGGTTGGGGAATGAATTTTGGGGGAGCTCTGGATTTGAGAGAGAAGTGAAGTTATGGAGGAGGATTGATACAGTGCACCAGAGTTGTTGGGGGTTTTGGGCACGGGGGCCAGGATATCCGTTGATATCCTGGAGCTAGGGAGCTACCTAGTTGGCAGGGAGGAACGGTTTTGGGCAGTGTTCAGAAGCGATCAAGGAGGCAAGCTG
>ML814065.1:163858-174236 GCA_009831015.1 Picea engelmannii | reverse complement strand
AAGTTGCACTTAACTATAGGGAACATAATTACAATTGTGTGCTTGTCACAGGTTCAACTATATCATTAGCTCAAGGAAATATTTAATAAACAAGTGACCAAAAGAACAAACCCACACAAACATGGTGACAACAACAATTGCAATGTATATTTATATGGAACTTAGTATCTAAATCTAGTTAGAAGGAACATGATCCAAGTTATTGGCTTTAGTCAGTTAATGACCTAGATGAAAAATACAGAGTAATTTTGGAGATAACCAAACACAGTTACAATGGTATGTTGTTCTAGACATTGCAATAAATCAAATGATATATTAATCGTCCCAAAACTTTCAAGAATGGGGGACTGTGTTAGAGTGAATCTATATCTAGCATTAAAATGGTGGGACTATCTTTGTAATAGTTATGTCAGTCCTAAATTGAGTGCCAAGTTAGTAGCTTTAGTATCGTAAGGGAGCTATAGAGATTAATTCTAGATGTATTGCGTTAGGCCACTAAGAGTCTAGGATTTCTAGGCTTAGGATGTAGGTTAGGTTTAGGGTAGGCTGAGGTATGTAGGGGTATCTTACGTTAGGTTAGGAGGTTCGAACCTTCTAGGAGGAGAAAGAAGCATATGAAGAGGACGATGAACCTTAGGGTCAGCAAATTTAGTGTGTACTACATTGATTTAGGCTAGCAACAATGTTGGCTAGAGAGACATACCTTGGGGATTGTGCCCACCGCCATGCATCCTTAACACTCGTGGAGTCAACATAACTTTGTCTTCTTAAATTCAAATTTCCTAAAAACAATTATTGATATCCACATTCATTATGAAATATCATGATAGTCATAAATCAACCAAAAATCACCTTAAACCATTCCTTAACAAGATCCATACCTTTGAGTGATGGGGTGCTTCCAATGTTGCTCCTCTCCATCCCGCGATTCATCACATGACTTAATTATATTTTAGAATAGTAATTAAATATGTAACAACCTCTACAAATTAATGACTAAAGACGAATACCTGAATGAGCTTCTCTTTGTTTCGAGAATAAATTATTCTCTACTGAACAAGACCAACCACATGAAGGTGGAAGCTCTTTTGGCCCCTCCCCCCCTCTCACATCACTCTCATTTTCGCATACCCAATCTATCTATATTTTACAACTATAATTAGAAATGACAGTAACATTAAATGTAAGCAAAAAACATTCATCGCCATGTGCTAAAACAAAAAACATGAAAGCAAATAACATTCATGACATGTAGGAAAACAAAATACATCACATTGGACCATAAATATATTGGATTTATATTAATAATAAAATGTCTAATCATTTGTTTTTCTTCTTCTTCTTCTTCTTGGTCTCCATGAAAGCACAAATTAAGTCATTATCATAATTTAACTGATTCCCCACAGTTATTGGGTCTTCTTGAAGTGTTGCATCGTCAGTACTAAACACCTCACGCCATGATGAACTTATAGTATTTCAGCGTGGAGGTTGAGGATGTGCATGGGAATCCACTGCTGCAACAAAAATAAATAAATCAAGTGATATTGTTATTCACTGTTCCTAGGGAAATTTAATTAATACAGATTTAATTACAATGTTTTATACCTAGATTAGCCAGTGCAGTAGAAACAGTAGTTGGTGGACGCATTGTTGTTTCTGTGCTTGTTGATCTTCACTTTCGATCAACATCTGCATGCTCTGCGATATGAAACAATATAAGTATTTAGTACACAATATACCCTAAATATTAATACTCATTGAAAAATGGAAAAACATTAAAAATGTGCACATACCACTATGTAATGGTCCTTCGGCAACAACGCTTGAATCAATATGGGGGTCTGGATGTGGTTCATTGGGTACATCAGGAGCATTGGTAGCATTGTTACTCTCCTATGAATGTGGAAAATACACACATTATTTTACATTTTAAATGAATACAAAATATATTTTACATTACAAGTAATCAATGAGTAAAAACTAATTGACACATTTTAAATTTCATTTTATTTACCATGTCCTCCAGAGAGACACATGACGATTTCCCCAAGCTTCTTCATCGTGCCACCACACCATCAAAACCTTGCGTGAACCCAAACTTTAGATCTTCTTATGTGGCTTCATCGTTGAACAAATCCCCCTGCATTGAGCAATATCAAAATCATTAGTCACTAGCTGCAATGAATTACATATTTTGTGACGATGATAAAAAAAAGTAAAATGTTTAGGCACTTACAACCTGTGCCTTCAATCTCCCATAACCACCTTGGCTCAGTTTATGTTGGACGTGTTTGTATTGTCTTTCCTTTGTTGCCTTGGAAGTGTCTTGGAGTCTATGCAATATTTTGAAATATGTTAGATATTGATTGTTTTCCTCATAAAGTAAACAAAAGACCATTATAGTAAATTGAAAACACCTCTTACCTTCCAGGGCTATGTGGTTTCTTCCCTTTTTATTTCATTGCTAATATCTTGCATCGAGACTAATTTCTTTCCACTCCCTCTCGGGGGACAACCAAAGGGCATTCACACTTGGGGTCCTATACTAATTTATTCCTATATGCCTCTCTAACATGTTTCAAATGCTTTCCTATCCTTTTTAGGACTTTCAGCTTATTGAACGAGTCACCAAACTTGCCAACCAGTTTGGAGATAAGAAGGCTTTTCAGTTTGGAATTTTGTCGATTCCATCATAGTCGAATGGTCGGCCCAAAAATTTCTAATGCATAGTCATGCAAACTATTGCAGAACACATTGTTTCCTATCAGACATCATCATCATTAGTAATTTAAATCTCAATGATATGTGATTGTTTAAACAATTATATAACAAGAATCTCGATAAAGGCATATATTAAATACTTGGTAGCTGTACTATTTTTAGAGGAACCAAGTCCTTGTCGACCAAAAATGATACCACGATTTTTCCTCTGCTTTGGATACGTGTAGCACTAGGGTAACAATCAATGAAAGAGTGATCAGTTCCATGATCATGTACACCACTTGCACGATCTGGCGTGTGTTGTGGGGGTGTGGCATCACCCCTAGAAGGTATATAATCGGTCTCAGGCGACACACTTGGGGTGGAAAATAGCCTCATGGCTACGTGGCCATGCGGGTTTGCTGTTGCAATCCTGCTGCTACTACCATGACCTTCCCATTCCCCTCTCATCGATCTCACAAAATTATACAATGAGAAATATGTGTTAATTGCATATATCAAATTACAAAATTTAAAACCAAAAATTGATATTGTTAAATGACATGATTTACCCCATAATTTGATATCTTAACATGTAATTCAACGATCCTTAGGAAATCCTCATCTGTTTCCATCCCAGTAGCGACCAAATCCTGAAATTCCCTATTGGCCTTTCTTAGGGACAATTCTATTGTCTGCAAGGGGTCTCTAGAATCAAATATCTCTTCATTTCTTATATATTCATCGTTTTCAGTCGATGCAGTACTAGGAACAGGGCATTTTCCCCAATAAATGTCTTTTCCATGCTCAGGGCCTTTGCCCCAATCACCACTCTGGCAGAATTTCAAGAAGAATGTTAGTACGTGCAAGAAATATTGAAAAAACAATATATGAAATAATGAAATATTGACAAATATTATCAAATGAAACATTCACACATACAAATTAGCAAATATTTGGAAATAAAACATCGAGCAAAAATTAGCAAATGGAACATTCAGAAATAAAATAAAGTTTCATCACAAATGAAACATTCACAAATTAAGTAATCCCTTTTAAAGTTTGGGTATAATGGGTTTTGTACTGTAGAAAAAGAAGACATTCCTGGGTCGACTCGATTCAGATTGTAATCGACCAACAACTCTTTGCCTGCCATTATTTTTTTCACTGCACATACAAATATCCTATTACCTTCACGCTCCTAAAAAATGCAATTGGGTTACTTTCTTGTCATCCCAGGCCTTGTACCATTTATAAGACCTGCAGTATTCCCCAATGCCTTTGGCCTTCCATCAATATACATAGTCACTCCTTTATTTTTATTATTGTCTTTCAGCTATATATAATTTGCGGCGAGTGCGTATCTCTGCATACTAGACATATATTAGTCCAACCTCAACCATACTCCATAAGTGTAACATGGTCCAACATACTCAAACAATTCAACCAATCCACCATATTTTACCTTTATGTCGTTCATGGAGAATAAAACAAGGCCATGGATGGACGACGGAGCAATGCGATACATCCTCTCATTAACACAGAAGTTGGTGTCCAACTCTGGTAGTTCCTTGGGTACCCACTGTTTCAGTAGGTGTTTGTACCTCAAGGGAACCTCGATGTCACCTATGCTCTCATAATCATAAGAGCATGATCCTCCTTCAGCAAGAAATAATTTCATGCACCTACCAAACTTTCTTCTGACCTTTTCACCTCTAGTTGATTTCGCCTTATTACATGTGTTGGATATGTTTTCCCTTTTCCCTCTCGCAATTTCATTGCTCGAGCTAGATGATAGGTCTGATAGATACATATTTGGTTGTACCTACACTCCATCGAGGGAGAAGGAAACTTTAAGACAACGATATTCATATTATAGTATAACTAAAGATAAACATTGAAAATATAACTTGACATGTAAGACTTTTTCATCTAGGGTTGGAGCCCAACCTCTGAGAAAAGACAAAGTATTTTTTCACTCAGTATTTTGGGTAGGTGTTGGGCCAAGAGAAAAAAATATATTAAATGTTGTAGAAAAGAATCATATTGGGTGGGAATTGAGCCAAAAGAATTAAATGAATGCTTCCAAGATTTGTTGGGGTGGAAGGAAGATCTCAAAATAACCCAATTCTATACATCAAATGAATTTGGGTGGGAGGGTAGTCTCTAATGAACTAGATCAATGTTGATGTTGAAGATGATTGTTTTGGGTGGGCATTGAGATAAAGAGAACCAAAACTACTACCACCAGTATCTAAGGTAGAGGAGTAGACCTCAAGTAACCCGAGCTAAATGAATTGAGTTTGTTCATAAGTATAAAGTTTCATTATCCAATATTATGTGTGCTATAAAAGTGTAGGTAAATATTTGGATGATTCGTTGCTATGGAAACTACTCATGGAGAGAATGACACCATGTCTCAAATTGCATATGTGCAATTTTATCTTATTTGATCTCTAACAACTACATTAGAAGAGAAATCTATAAAACATATATACATATGTATGAGTTATGTAGTTGGTGAGTTAGATTGCTAGAATAGGCTGTTGGATGAGGAAGAACAAAACCAAACCAATGCCTAGAGATAGGTGTCCAAAGTAGATAGATTTGTGTGCATAGGACATGCATCAGTTGCAATGTTCCCAACATAGTACTAGTTGCAATTGTATTCTTTCCCATGATCGAGAAGTGTACAAATGATATAAAAAAGTGGTAATTATATCTTGTCAAATGCCAAAGTGGTAATTTAATATAACATAGGGATTATAAAATTATAACATAGGAAGGATTTCTTATGTACAAAATCTGGTTGTTGTTGTCTTACCATAGAGATATGTGAGTTAAGAGAGAAATTTAATGGATAAGAGCCATGAGAATGGAGCTCATGAAAATTGGTGTGTAAAAGTGAAACAATCAACTAGAGTGAGGGTGTAGGAAAAGTGTGTTGATCCACCTACATGAGTTGACTTGAATAAAGCCATGTGAAAATTCTACATAATGAACCTCCTTTATTGTTGGTTTATCAATAGATGTGCAACCAAATAATTGTATCAACATGACACTATATCAGTTCATGGAGCGTAATTGTTCTAGGGAATAGGTGTCAACAACATGGCTCCGCTCTCATTTTCCCTTTGTATTAACCCCTCCAACCCCCTAACCCTTCGGGTACTCCTTGTACCACCATATATTTTCATGAAAGGGCCCATGATATTCCTCTATGATACTCACCTTTAAGAGATCTTTCCACCATTCTCTAGTTTCAAGGCCCTCAGATCAACCACCTCCAAGTATGACTGGCTCTCCTTGGTTATTTTGGAAGTGGCCCTTATCTCTTATCCCAACACCACTAACTCCCTTGCTCTCTCTAATTCCATTTTTGGTCTCATGAACAAGTCGTGCAATGAGTGCAAAATCACTCTATATCCATTAGCTCTTAGTTACTCTAATTCCATTTGGGGGTTTAGGGTTTAGAGACTATTTTTGCAGCACCATTTTCAGGACATTGTGGGTTTCCTTCATACCTTCAAAAATTGTGGGGTCAACAACATACAGGTCAAAATTTTCCATAATACAGGTCGAAATTACCATAACACAGATTCAAAATTGCCATAATGCAGGTCAAAATTTCCATAATCTAGACAAAAAATTGAGGAATCCCAATATCCAGAAACATTGCTTAGAAAGGAGGGTTTCATACCATGGTTTTTTCCAGGGAATTATGTGGAATCTCCATGAGAAAAATTTATCCCGTGTTCCCTCCTTCTCTGTGCTCCTCTCCCTCCTTCTCCGTGCTCCTCTCCCTCCTCCGTGCACCTCTCCCTCCTTCTCTCGTGCTCCTCTCCCTCCTTCTCCCATGCTACCCTCCACTCTGCGTGCGTGCCTCCTTCTCCCCTGCTACCCTCCACTCTGTGTGTGTGCATGCAGCGATTCATGCTAGTTCAAAAATATGAGCGTGATAGTCATGTAGTGATAGTGTAGTTTGATTTTTTATTTTTTATTTTTTATTTTTTTATGTTGTTTTGTTTTATTTTTTTGTTTTTATATTATTTATATATAATATAATTTATAATTTATATATTTTAATTTATAAATTATATATAATATATATAATATATATATATATATAATAATAATAATAATAATAATAATAATAATCCTAAATGTAAGCATGTATAGGCTCATCAATAATTGCTCATCCATACACAATTTTGACTATGTTCACTTAGATCCCATTGCCACAATATTTGTTAAGGAATTACATGTATTTACAAAGTGTTTAATTGATTCGCTCTCTGGTCATACCTCTGAAGACAATGTCACTTCTAGTTCAAATAGTTCTTTATCCTTTGTATATATACACACATTCTATTTTGTTGTTGTAGTAAAGAATAATAGTCAACCGCCTCTTAGTGTATTGCATCTACAACAAGATCAACCTTTGTGATGGATACACCTATTGTTTTAATGGAAAGTATGAATCTTGGTGCCAACGCCCTCCCACTCACCCATGTTCCTTACTATAGTGGGATGACTTGTGGAGGTCAACATTTGTATTTTATGTATTTTTTTTCTATTCCTACTATTGGAGCACATGTCCAATGAGTTTCATCATAGTTACTTTTTGTGTACCCTTCATGGATAAGGTTTATGATAATGAAATATGGTTGTGCCTTTGTTAAAGGTAAATCTACCTACTCTAATGCAAGTCCATGATGAGTATCTTGAGCTCACCAATAGAAAGAAGGATAGATCACCATCTGCCTTTCCCTAGGGATCATATGCATAACAAAAAATCAAAGAAAAAAACATAAGAGAAATACCTTTACACTAACATTTGTCCTTCACCTTGTGAGAAAATTGGTTAATTCTAAATCTAGAGTCAAGATCAAACTTGCACACACATCAAACAAATAAAAGCTTTCTCATTCCACTTTAAATTTCTAGATAAACAAGGTAAATTGAAATACACATGAAACTCTAAATAAATCCTCAGGTTAATCAAGATCCTACCAATTCTAATATTTATGCATGGAAATACATTGTCAAGTACACAAGAATTGGGGCACAAGGGGGAAAGGGGGGAAGAATATAGATCTATATTATAATATTGACAAGGTGATAACAAGTGTACAAATTACATTCTATAAATTGTGAACATATAATATGATGTCAAATACTTAGGAGACTTAATTGATCAGGTGTCATTCATGTATACCCACTGTCACATGTGATGGAACCTACCACTTATGATTACCCAAGTTGCTACAAATGTCTCTAAATCCACTTCCCAAAATAATGAGTTGAATTTTATAGGAAGATATTATCTAAAAGGAAGGCATTGAGGTATCTATCATCAATTGGTGCGAAATAAGATTAGGAACATGAATTGAGGTCTTGGACAATAACTTTGAGAGAACAAACCACTAAGTACAACTTGGCATTGGGAATGCTGATATGGATGGTAAATATATTTGGGAAATGTCCAACACAAGCTAAAAACTTCCCTTTAACATAAGCATGACCTAATGATGACTTGGGGAAAAATTGACACCAAAAGGGACCAATTATATACACCAATAATTCAAGAGACATTGAAGGGTGTTCCATAAAGAATAGAAGAATAACCAATCATAGAAGTGAAGACTCAAAATCATGGTACATATCCCACGACAATACTAAAACCCAATTGAATCAAAATAGGTTATTTTTTCAAGGGAAATGAAACTTACAGATGCCACCTAATTACTAAATCATAGATATATAAATTACACCACCCCCCTACTTTTCTTTTTTATGTCTTTTTCATATTACATAAAGATTTTAAAAGAATAAAAAATGCTAGAATATAGTGAAGGAGATGAGTGTCATTAGACATGCAACTACATTCCAAGCGAACATAAAAAACCTATGCAAAGAAAGAATAAATGGTGTCAGGAAAGTTATGTACACTCATCATCATGTCTCCTCTAGGGATATGGGGTCAAAACTATAGAAAAAAATGGATGCAAGTGAAAAGTGAAAAAAGTGAATGCAATGTTGGTGAGCATAAGGAAGAAAATTGCAATGGAACATTTTCCATAAGTGCACAAATGACAATACGCAATGTATGTGAAAATCAATAAGATAATAAAATCCCATAGGGAAATAACTAAAAAATAGATGAGAAGGAAGCATACAATTTTGAATTGAAAGTCATGGTGGGGCTAATGGGGCTCTTGGGAATAAAATAAAGGGTCAGCATGGGCACAAAATGGAAAAAAGAGGTGTTAACTAGACCAACCCATGACAAGTAGGCACTAAATGACTGTTGTAAGCAAGGACTTCTCGCCTAATGAGCATATGATTAACAAAGCGAGGCATTTCGACACATAGAAAAGGTAACTTAGATTACCTGCAAGATTGTTTTCCCATGATTAGGCCCACTTCAAGTGAAGGAATAAAATTAAGAAGGTACATGTGTTGTCCCATTCCATGTCAACAACAACGCATCCATTCACTGGGAACAAATCGATTACTCCACTAAATTATGGTTTATGGATTACATGATGAATTGATGATGGAAGAAAGTGGGCATGCGAGTCAAATTTGAGTTCATAAACCCTCCCATATTGTTAAGGCATGCGAATAGTCTATCCATGTAAAATTTCAATGCATTCAGAAACAGTTTGAAAAAATTTCAACGTTGGCCCCATTCACAGGTCATTATTGCCTGTGTCTAGTCCTAGTAAAATTTGCTTGTAAAATTTGTATAAGATATTTGGAGAATGATAATTTTGAAGGTTCTAGGCCTATTCCTACACACCACGGCGAGATCACCTCTCATTGACAGTCTCTGTATTGATCCCTTTTAGTTTTGGGTTGTTAGTTTTTCCAATTGCATGCACCTTTCAATCTAGTCAAATTTCAATTAATGTCTCTTGTTACTTTAGGGTTATAAAGACTCATAATCCCAATGACCACATGCCTCCAACCTTCAGATATAATGATCATTGCATGAAAACTGTCATGAAGGGTGATGACTAAGACTAGGGGCAACTTTTGATGACTCCACTAAATTAGGGTTTATGGTTCTAAGGATTATGTTCACTTGATTGCACTTTTTTCTTATGTTTCCAAGAGATACTTGTAGTTGGCAATGATAGGAAGATAAGTTATTAGCCTCCTAATGTTGGTTGGGATTGGACTTTCTTGTCATACTTGGTATTCTGTGTATTATGTTACATGTGTAGGTGCAAAGACTTGGAGCTTGGAGCAGGTGCCATGATAAAGCCCTTTATACCTTTTTTCCAAAATGCCAAGAATACCTAACCTTGTTTGTCTTTGTGTGTAGGTACTAGCTCAGGGAGTAGGAACTTGGAACTAGAACTTGGCTTTCAGGATAAGTTCTTTAAGTCAAGTCAACTTTTACCATGGCCAAAACCGAGAGCCAACTTAGTTTAAAATGCAAATTTTGGCTAAAAAAACCAAAACTTTTATGAGAAAATATGACTTTCCAAATGGAGAATGGAGAAGTTTGTGGGAAAATTGACCACAGATACATTGTTAAGGTCCTAACCCGCACATAGGTAGATCAATGTATTCGGATGTAATAAAGGTCAATATTAATAAGACCTTTCAATAAAATAGAATAAGGCGGATGTAAGAAGACCTAATAGAAGCTTCCGCTTCTAGAAGG